>SCDY01000320.1:0-69804 GCA_004143825.1 Drosophila micromelanica
AAAATTTTTGACATGTAAAGCTCTAGGATCCATGGCTCCCATAATTCAAACTCTCATAACTTTGTTAAAACTGAACCGATTTTCACGTTTGATGGCATTTCTTTCATGATTTATTGTTTATATTAATTTTGCATTTCAAATATATGCATTTCTTAAAAAATTTTTTTTTTAAATTTTTGGTCAAAAAATCATATACTCCCCCTTGTGAATTTTTGAAGAACATCGAATTTATGTTTTTAATCATTTGTATTTGTCACAATTAAAAAACAACATAAAAAGTGATTCTGAGGGGTTCAAATTTTTTCGATCATGTTTGATAGCATTTTGGTCGTGATTTAGCCACTAGATTGATTTTAAATTTAAAATATATGCATTTTTTAAAATAATTTGTTTTTGCATTTTTTGTCAAAAAAAACCTTTTTAGATTAATTTAGTATTGCAAATTAAAATAAATGTTTAAAATGATGTTTAATACAGTTGTCAGTGTACCAATAATACACTGTGAACGGGCATTGAGGTGTCGGTTATACCCGATTGCAACGTTTCTGTGACAAACTGTTCGAGTGAAAGTGTCATGATATAAATCAATATACATATATGACAATAATCATAAGAGCTAAAGGCTAACACAGATGCGATAATCTAAGATTATTGGATATGTGTATACATATATTTGTAATTTATCACCTTTGGGGTGTGCGAACAGATTTCAAAAGACTGCTGAGAGATTGATATACAACTAAGTTGCAATATAAATCAGTTCACTGAAATTTTGCACAGACAAGGAGTACTTTAATCTGCGTAACGCTCAGGCGCTTACACCGGAAGTTCCGTTAGAGTGAGCGTCTCTTCTTAGCCATAATTTAGCTTACAATGCCTTTGGGATGGCACCGCTCGCCGTACGGCTTTCTAAATTGTTTTCGTACGTCTGTGGGAAGGGAGGGGTTGGGAAAGAACGGAAGGCGTCTGTCTGACTTGCATGGTGCATAGTTTTAGAGCACACAAACTCGAGACATTTTAATCGACCGCCAACAGTTTCAACTGTGGTTCAACTTTGCGGTTATTTAGCAGCTATTCACGTTAGCTACACCTACTGCACTACAGCTCATCCAGCCAAACCCCACAATGATAAATACAGGCAAAGTGAATGGGGAGGGGCAAGTGGGGAGGGAGCTTTTGCTTGTGCTTGTGTGCCTGTCACTTGGTGATGCGTCACATTCTTTTCGAGGCATCCGCTTCAAAGTTGCTTGAAATGTTTTTGAATTAGTTTTAAAGCATGCCACATTCTCCACTTGCAAGCTGCTTCATGCTCTTCAGCCTCAACCTTATGCTCATCTCCATTCCATTTCCCCCCCGTTTCGACATCCTTGTACTCGTGCTGTGCTTTCTTTTCAATTTAACTGCCGCTCAAAATCGATAGACATGGAAGTAACTTTGACTTTGACAAATTTCCTTTTGCCCAACTTGGCGAAAGCAGCTTGCACCATGTGAGCCATGTCCCAAAGACGAAAACTATGCAAAAATCAATGTGACTAATGTTGCCGCCACGAGGTTTTGAAAATCTGATCAGCTCGCTGCGAGACAGCCATAAAATGAAATATTGAAATCGATAAAATTGCTGAAGTTTTTTCCGGAATTAATTACATTGACGATGTAAAATTTGGTTTGGCATTCGCATATTTGAACTAATTTTGATTAATTTGAATATTCTCGTGCCACGAATAATCGATTGGCGACCAATTGGCCATCTACATAGCTAAGCTATAGGCTTAAGGCAGAATCAGAGCTTCAAATTGAATCACTGTCAAAGCCTCATTCAGTTTGCAAGGCAGACAAGCACAGCTGCAACAGTGGCTGCAACTGCAACTGTCAGTGCAACAGCAACGGCAACAGCAACTCAATGTGATTCGATTACAATTCGCAGCTACTGCACTAGGCAGCTTCAGCAGCAGATACAATGGGAGTGAAATAGATAGACAGGGAGGGGGGAAGGGGAGGGGAAAGGGTACTTATATTGTATCTCACGTGTATCTAACAGCTTCAATTTCAGTTGCTGCTCTCATTCTCATATTGGGCCTTTGAGTTGCACTTGCATTTATTGTGCCACTTTACGGCATTTGCCGCAGCAGCAGCGGCTTTAACTGCGGTACCCTTTCCAGGGGGGAGGGTGGTTGGGGGGGGAGGCCTTTACCGCATTCTGCAAGTGGCTACAATAACAAAACACTTTGATTTATTAGCACAATCTTTGCCGCGGCAAAAGGGGCAATCAAATACACGCGAAACTAAACCGCAGCCAATCTGGGGCCGCACAGTGGTTAAATTATAATTGTAACACAAATACCGGTAAATACAAAATATATGAATACATGAGAACCACGAAGAATTGCTGACAATACAATATTCATTATATTTTTTTTTTATATTTATAAATTAATTTATTATCGCATATTACATTAATATTTTCCTATGATTCGTATAATGCGAATAGTGCAGAAATCACAGCCGGTCAGGATCCGGCATTTTCTCTTGGTTTTTTTTTTGTTGTTTGGCCCCACTGTGCCTCGACAGGAATACAGGAAATGGCTGGAAAAAGGGGGGCCAACTCTGTGTTCGACAGCTGCGTTTATAGTCGCTATTTCTGTTTGGCGTGAATTTGATGCCACTGTGACTTCAAGAGCTGCCTCCCAGCTTATAGTTATGCATGTAGATAGTTAAGTGTATGTAGAGTGTCTGTCCCGTGTGTGTGTGTATGTGCGCGTGTGCGTTGATCGGTTTGTGCAACACTGCTAACATGTTGGCGCGCATACATTGTCGACATGCGTGTGACAGGATAATAAAGGATGCTTTTGTCGCAGCCAGGACTATAATTTATTGCCCTGGTGTAAGTGCATGCCTCATTTTCAGATGTGCCACAAGCCTGACTATATATGAATGTGTATTTGCGATCTGACCCAACTGCTGCCTTAGGAGTTAGGTGATATTTAACCGAAATGAACATCGATTTTTTACATTGCATACCGATATCGATATATAAAAAAATCAGCGCTGCTGTAAACATTGATATATATCGATATGTACAATATCAAAGTTCGACTATTTTTAAACATTACTTCGAAATAAGCACCGATTGAATAGATGAGTTACCTATGAATATTGTTTCCCAAGTATAAAATATTTCTGTGTTGTTTTATTCCAACTATAATTGAAAATAAGTATTTCACTGAATTTTTTCATTTACCATGTTCAAATTCAGTTCTAAGTACTTAAGTCTTAGTCTTAATATTCATTATTTACTTAGCGAATATTTTCCGTTTCTCTGAAATTTTCAGACACGGTTAGTCTCTATTCTAATAGCATCAATTTTTCAAAGGATCAAACGGTTCTGTCATTTTTTAATAACAACTCTCAAAGTGTCTGCAATAAAATAAACTGCAGAGAGCTTAAATTTGCATTCCAATAACGAAGCGCCAGCAGTGTTAAATAAACTTATTTTTGCCCCAGCTGACCATCTGTGTCGACAAACGCCAATAGCTGGTGGCAAAGAATGCATCCAGTCAGGACACTGATACCGACTTCGATACCCCCCACAGGGGGGAACCTGGCCAAAAGCTTTGTGACACGCGCGTGCCGCGCAACGAATATCTCTCAATAATAATAATAAAAAAAATAAAGAAAACGAAGATAGAAGTAAGAAAAGAAAACTTGGACTGTTTTTCCCTGAAAAAGATTCGCTTGGCTGCAAATTTGATGATGTCGCTGCCAGGACATCATCCTGAACCGAGGCATTGAGCTGAGCCCGCCTAGTCCGGCTGCATTCCAGCTAACAAAATAAAAAAAAATAAGATTGAATCCGGTAATGTTGCATGCAAAGAGATCAGAGTCAGAGAAAGGGACGGGGTCGGGTGCCGGGTGCCGGGTGCAGCGACACGGCAGCCGAGCTGCTAACGCATTGAATTGCGCAGCGCTGCCAACTTGTGCTCAAAGTTTTAGGCAAACAGCAAAAAGAGAATGCGGCGCACGTTTGCCAAATTGAAATTTACCACGCCGAACTGCAGCGGCTGCCAGCTGAAAACCATTCAGACAAAACTGGGCGTGCCCGGATAGTGGACGAGGGCTGATGGTTGACGGTGGGAAATGGGGGAGGAGGAGGGGCCGGCGGCTGTGCCGAGCTTGCTTAGCCGAGCTTTGTGTGCGAGTGTTGTTTGGCCAGCAGTTTCGTTGACTTGACTATAAACATTGATGCGGACCATTCAATGGGGACACTCGCTTCAGCTAAGCCATCTCTGGGCTCACTGAGCCCACTCTGCATGTGTGTGTGTGGTCGGTGTGTGCTTGTGTTTGTGTGGGTGCTCTGTGTTTTTGCCAAGCCGGCTGCTGTTGCCAATGCTGATGCCGATGCCGATGCCGATGCCAACTGCGATGCCTGCCACTCGGTTCATTGCTCTCGTCGCGACTGAGCATTGAACTCAATTCGCTGCGCGAAATGCGGCAAAAGTGGTTTTTATATTTTTCAGCGAACCTGACCAGAATCCATGCACATGTCCATGTCCGTGTCCATATTCCCATCGGCCTTTGGCGGCACCGAACTGAATAATTAAACGTTCGGCTAGCTATTAGCCCTTGCTAATTGCTTATTACTCCGTTGGAGGCGAGTGCAAAAGCAAAACTGGCGATAGTACTAGCTGTTAGTTAATTGATACTAGCCCAAAAATTGCCAATTACAAAACGACCCTTTGACAGCAAACCATGAAAACTGGACACACTTTTCTGACAGGGACACTAGTATTGGTCCATCCGAAATTATCAAAGATTTTTTTACATCAAAATGACAAAATCAATGCAACAAATCCAAAAAAAAAAAAAAATTATCGAGCTACGCTTTCAAAAACTCGCTGTTAATAATATATCGATACATCGGTAATGCGATTTCATAGAACTGCAAAACTACAGACAACATTTTCTGGAATAACTTCTGCGTGTATTGTCGACAGCTTTTATATTATATATTATGGCTGAAGACCTGACTTATTTTATTCTAAATTCAGGAAACACATTTAAATCAAAAAATCGATAACGATAACACCATCGATAACTTTTCAGTAATGTGCATTGGGAACAATATATTGATTGCATGTCGATCATAAGCAAGTTGTTTGATCGAAAATATTGGCTTACTAGCCTATTTAAAGCTAATGTCACATTTTTCTAGCTCTCGATTAGAGGTATTCCCTTAGTTTGGAAGTGGCATAAATTAATTGTGTAATTGCATTTATTTGTTTAGTGGCACTGCACATTAAATGAAATGTGCATCACATGCGACTCATTTGCCACAATGTGGGGCAGGTGCAGGCGGCGTAATTAAATCGTGTTAATGGTTAACATTAGAGAGCTGCCACAGAAGCAAACATAAAACGCAGACACGCAGACACATGGCCGACAAGTGTCAGTAACTAAACACGCATCAACGCTCGAGGCACAGTGACAGCAGCAGCAGCAGCAGCAGCATCAGCATCAGCAGCAGCAGCAACAGCAGCAGCAGCATCTGTAATAGCTATGCAGCCAGGCGTTGCCGATGGAGAGCAACTTGAACATTGTAGCGGCATCCAGAGGCGCTTGTCAAGTAATTTGTCATACTTAATTGCAACACGCCACGAAGTTGCGTTGCCAACGTTTTTGTTGCTGTTGATGTTACTTTGCTTTTGATTTTGCCGTTGCTCATGCTGGCTCTTCTGTCAGCGACAGCAGTTGCTAAGCTGCATTAATTGGGCGGGCATTAAGTGGCTGGGCGGGCCAGCAACAGCAGCAGCAGCAACAGCATCACGCAACGCTGCCTGATTCTATTATTGCCATTGCTATGTAGGTTCTTTGGTTGTTCCTGGCGTTGCGCTTCTTGTTCTCCAATTTCTCTGCTGCCTGCTGTCACCAACGAGGGAGAGAGAGAGTGAGAGAGAGAGCTGTTGTGCTTCAACTGCAGCAGCAAAAACAACATTGCTTATATAGGTGTATATTGTTGGTTGATCTTTAATTGACATGAAAATGAAAACAAGCTTCTTTTGTGCTGATAAACACATAAACAACTTAAAAGCACCTGTACAACAAAAAACAATTACCAACTAATTAAAAAAAACGCTTTTAACACGAACATTAAAAAAAAAAACAAACACCGAATAAATGCTAAATCTAAAACATTGAAGCAATTTGCATAAAACTAAAATACAGCTTATGTTTGCTACGAAAGCAGGTTTTCCGCGGAATATTTATTGTTACGATTGCCACTCAAACAAATTGTTTTGTTCCATTTACCAAAAACTGAAAATGGGGCATTTTAGAAAATATGAGAATAAAGCTTTTTCAATGTAAATTATTCAAAAGTATTTGTTTTAGTTTTTTTTTTTTAATATTTTTATGGTTTTAATAAAAGTCTAAAAATAAGCTGTGACTACATTCTTATTAAGAAAAAATAAAACGTATCTGGAATTTAGAAATAATCGCTTTTAAGACGCTTGAATTAGAATTTAGAATAGCGGTGATGCCATCTTGTTTAATATTGTTGTGTTGACACATGGCAGATGCACACAGGCTTGCATTGGAAAGCAATCGATAATTTTTTCATTTTGACAATAAGCAATAGGAGCTTGAATCGTATAAGAGAAAAATTGAGGCTATCTTGCGTTAACCTTAAATCCATTGGAACGAAGCAAACATAATTAAGTTAAAACTTCAATTCAATAAGAAAAGTGAACTTTATTTGGAACTACGACAAGCTTAGATCAGAACCCAGCAGAGTCAAACATTGAATCGTTTGAGCAGCAGTTAAATAGTCTAAAGACTAAACCTAACTAACTTTATATTATTTTATTTAACAGCCGGAACGAACCAACATATTCTGCACACATTTATACAAAAACATATAAAAAAAAAAACAAAGTGCAAATAAAATTTAGATCTCTGTTTAACATGCGAATTCAACTCCAATGGAACGAGTTTGCACTTCGATAGCAAACAATGCATGAAGTGCAGTTTTGTGAATGCTATGAAAACTGTTATTGCTGGAATTTGTTGCATTGTTTTATCAGTAAGCACAAATAGGAAAAACCCGGCAGCGAATATTCCAGTTACAGTTACTCGCCCAGGACACGGAACATGGGACACAGAAAACGCATCACAATCGCATATAAACCTATTCATGAATATTTATGCTTAAAATCAAATTGAGGCAACCAGTGGAAATGGACAGAGAAGGGAGCGCGGAGGCATGGCGGAAAACGGGTTAGAGCAACGGGGTCAAAAACTGGCTGACTGGCTGGCTGGCTGGGATCGGGATTGTGTCCGCGCCACCAGTGTCATTCCCAGTGCGAACAGTAGGAGCCCAAAATTAGCATGCATATTGAAGGCGGTCAGCATTTGGCACCTGGCGCACCTGAATGTGAGCGGATGCGACTGGCTGTGGATGTCAGTCTGGCTGGGGACCCGAACAAACGGGTATGCCACTAACTGTGTAAGCTCGCAGAAAATGCTCTTGTGCATGGCCAAAGATAAAAACCGGGTTGACAAAAGAACCAGCAAAAAGGAACAAAAACAAAAACCAAAAAAAAAAACGGCAAAAAATGGGCTGGAATTCATATAATAAAAGACACGTGGAATATGCATGTGCGTGCGTGTGCGTGCGTGCGTGTGTGTGTGTGTGTGTGTGTGTGTGCGTGCCAAAAATTCATACAACAGAAAGAACACACACGGAAAATATGCAGAAATATTTTGAGAAACAGCAATGAGAATTATTTCCAAGTAGGTTCAGCGAGAATTCCGGGGATTTTTGGTCGCTGATGAGGTTAGTTTGAAGGGGTCAGCTGAAAACATTTTGGGCAAAATGAATTGAAACACGTGCCCCAAATGTTGTTTTATGCATAGCTAAAATGCGACGAACAGCCGGCGATTTCAATGGACCAAAAGCGAAATGTTTTCATCCAAATGCTGTTGAATGCAGAATGCGGCATTTTGTAGCCACAGCTGATGAACTATATGTGTGTGCGAGTGTGTGTGTGTGTGTGTGTATGTGTATGGGTCGAGCTTATACAAATGGCTCAAAACATGGGCAATAACTAAAGGTCCGACTAACTTAGGTAGTTACCAGTGATATATGACTATTGTATGACCGACTTCCACTCACTGCCCAATAATATTTGAGTTTTTACTTGCGGTATTATTTGAATTTGAAGCACCACTTGGAAATTAGTATCTGCTGGCTGGAGCGAAAAGTCATCATCAATCTGGTCGAGTTTATTTGAGGGAGTTTTACTCGTCTCGACGTGCCTCGATTTGGCATTCATCAATCTAATTGTCGTTCGTATCGAAGGTAATGCATCCAAAAATTTGCTTGCCAGTCAGCTTTGAGCGATTGTCAATTGTGAGGGGCTCCTGGGCAAGGTGCAGCTGCTGCTGCAGCTGCATCAGGTCGCAGCAGCTTGCAACTCGTTGCTGCCACAAAGCGGGTGCACTTTATTTGTCGTTCCACTTACCGCAGTTGACTTTGATTTGTGCGCGCAGTCGGGCAAACAGTTGCTGCCTTTGCTGCTGCTGCTGCTGCTGTTGCTAACCTCCGCCTGCATCCTTGGTGTCCTTTGGCCCAACGAGCGCAGAAAATGCAATCAAATAAACAAATTGCCAGTCGTCAGAATCAGCAGCAGACTCACATCCACATTTACGTTCACATCAGACATCAGCCATTGCCATTCGGCAGCGCATCAGCGTCAGAGTCAGAGAGGAGGAATAACAAGGATAACAGTAACAACAACAACAAAAACAACATTAGCAATTGAGGGGGTGGCAACTCTGCGACGAGCGCCCCAAGCATTAACGCAAAAACAAGTCTTGTTTAATTTGTTGCCACGCTGCGTATGCGTAACAAACATTTGTTAAGGCCACGCCGCATTTCCCACTTCCCGCCTTGTCCCTTGACCAAACAGCCAAATAGCCAAATAGCCAGCAACTTATTGGCAAACAAACAGAAAGCCCCAAGTAATTTGGATAAATGCACAGATACGTTATGTTTATGCCAATTATATTTTATCGCTTAAACGTAAGTGCAATAACTCTCAATTGATTATTAAAAAGTGTAATTACGGGCGTGGTAATTTTTTATAAAATTCGGGTATTACTTTTACATTAAAAATTTATCAAAATAATTATTAATTACGAATGCTTTTTTTCTTATTATGCAAATTATTTTGCAATGTTTATATAAAATAAAATCTAACTAGCCGTGTACCAAATAAATTTATTAAAGAATCTTTACTCAAGCGTTATAAATTAGTAAATAAATTAAAAAAAATATGTATTTATGATTTTCTCAAGCTTTATAAATTAGAGCCCTATCACCTATATTAAGCAAATTATTTTGCAATGTTCATATAAAATAAAATCTAACTAGCCGTGTAGTAGATAAATTTCCAAAAAATTATCAAAGAATCTTTACTCAAGCTTTATAAATTAGGGCTCTTAAGTTATATGTAATCATTGTAATTGCATGTTGCTTGAGCAAATAAATTTAAGTAATATAATTAAATAAATTGCCATTACAAACAGCTTTGATAGAGGCTGTCTTATTCTGGGCATTTAAAATAATTGTCCAACTCTTCAGGACAGGATACTTAACTTAATAGGTTCAAGTAATTAGTAGACCTAAGTAGTAATCAGTTGCAAGTATATATGTGTATGTGTATGTGTTAGTCGATTACTCACCTGGCAGCATTATGAGGAATCCCAGAGCATAGATATAGGCCAGGCACCACGTGATGGCGCCGGCACAGGCTGTACTCGATTTGTGGGTCCGTTGGGCACTCATTCTCACAGTGGCAACAATGAGACGCATTTGGTTAGTTAAGTGTTTAAAATTTGGTTTATGGCTCTGGTTCTGGCTTTGCTTGTGCTTGTGTTCTCCTTTGGCAGTTATCTCTATGTGCTTTGTCTGCTGTTAAAAGCCAATTGAGGCCATTCATTTATTCAAACAGCCGGATCGATGGAATTTCATCAGTGTCGCTATCAGTGTCTCTATGAAGTCATAATTACTCAAACGACAACGCGCAACTCGGAACTCGGAACTCAAACTCAAATGGTGTAGCTGTGGCTCAACCTCAGGCGCAACCTCAACCTGTGGCATGCGGCCAACTGTGGCAAAGTGGCAGCGTCCGTTAGGCAGACATATGGCGCATCGATCAGGCGGCACTTTGAATCAATAACCAATACCAATACCAATCTAACCACCCGGACAGCAGAGTGTCGGAGTCGGGTGACGAAACGGCAACGAAAACAATTTTCTACGGCAATTGTTTTTTTATTTTCTTTCTGGTTTGTTTTTTTTTTTTTTATTTTTTATTGTTGCCTCTTCAGTTTTTTTTTTTTGCCTTTCTTCTGTTGTTATCAAAGTTGAGGCTGACGCTTGCTAATGCCACTTCTGTTCTTGATGGGACGGTTGTTATTGTTGTTGTCGTTGTTGTTGTTGTTGTTGCTGTTGTTATTATTGTTTTTGGCCCTTATCTGTGCCACCTTACTTGCGCCTTTCAATTTTGCAAGCAGACGAAAACTTTTACTTTTTGCTTGCCGCAAATTTTTGTACTCTTGCTGCCATTTATCAAAAATGTTCTTTCGTTCTTTGTTCCGGTACACGAGGGGGGGGGAGCGAAAAAGGGGTGCTTGTGCTTGGCCGGAAATCGGGACTCGGTGGCGTGCGGGGGGCTGGTTGGCTGTTTAGCTGTTTAGCTGGTTGGTCTGCGGAACGTCTCAGTCTCTGTCTGCGACGGTACGGCAAGGTGTTTGCAAGCGACGGCTGGCTGCCCACATTTGTGGCATCTCCGGGCGGCCGTTGACCTTGACTATTTAGCTTGTCAGCGCCAAAAAACACACAAAACCAACAACAACAAAAATTGGTAATGTTTGCCTTTGGTTTTAGATTCTGGTTCAGAATCGCTATATACGACTCGGGACTCTGATTGATTGTTGCTGGGCCACAATGGTTTTTGGTTGTTGTTTTTTTTGTTTCTGTTTTTGTTTTTATTCTTGTTTGCTTGTTGGTTTTTTATATTTGTCTGTATGTATTATGTATGGGTTTCTGTGCCGCGGCTCGTTTGCGATTTCTGTTCGGTTCTGTGCTGATTTCTTTTGGTTTTTGTGTTTTTTGGTTGTTGGCCCTTTTTCCGGCAATGTTTGTTTGATGTTGGCTATCGAAAGCTGCGTTTCCGTTATTTTTCATATATTTCCGGAACTTGTTTACGGCACTCGCATTGTCCGGACCCTGCTGCTGATGCTGATGCGGATGCTGCTCTCAATGCTGCCCCCTTTTGGTTGGCAAGTTTTGATTACTTTGTCTGGCTAACAAGTAGCTGCCTTGTCACTACTTCTATTTCGATTTTGATGGCAAATATTGTCGTTATGTCCTTTCCGTTGCCCCTCGACTGCTCCGACTGCCTTCAAGTGTGCGAGTGCATTTAAAATTCAATTTGGAAATAGAATTTGATTGCTTGTGTTTTCTGCTTTCCTTTTTATTTTTGGGGTTTTTTTCTTTTTGTTTTTTTTCTTTTTATTGCACTATTTGTTGTTCCTATGCACACATATGGCAAATATATTTCAAGTATATATGCATATTTATATATTGATGGCCATCGGGATCGTTATTATCAAAAAAGAAAGTTTAATTTGGTTATTGCATGCCCTGTCTACTTTCAAAGCTGGTGCACAGTTGCTATTTCCAAGTAGCTCTGCAAGGATATTCAAAAACGACATCAAGTAAATAAAATGGCAGTCAAAATTTAATACAAATGATATCAAGTCAAGAATTTGCATACATATATATTTTTATAAGGTTTTAACTTTTCAAATGCTTAAAATTACAAATTCTATATATATTTATTCATATATATATATGTTATATCTATATATATCCTTCAGCATATTGTCTGTTACGATTGCAGCACATTTACAACTAAAACGTATCAAAAGGATGCTCGCATAAATTTATTTTTAAATAGTGGCCCAGGCGCAGGGCACAAAAAATGTGACTCGCCGCAAGTTGAGCCTGGATGCTGTATATATTTGGTATTTGAAATTGCGCTCTCATTTTGGCATTAAAATTGCAGCAAATACTTTGAATAAATGCGCCAACCGCATGACAAATGTCTTGCATTAAATATAAAATATGTCCCAATGGGACGGAGACCCAGACCCAGCGTCGTCCTCCGTCACTGTCCAGTCGACGAGGCTGGTTGTGACCCACAAATGCATAAATACACACATCCACATGGACTCTGGCATGCATGTGTGTGTGGACCCTAGATGCAGGCCTAACAGATAGAAGCGTAGTGCCTGTGACAACCAGTTTGAGTTTGCAGCACGGCCAGAAACAGTTGGCAGCCCACTTGCTGCAGATGAAGCTGAGCCTGGTTGTAATTGAAGCTCAACAGCCTAGTTAGGCCTTAACTGAAAATAAAATAACCCATTCAATATGATATTCGATTATGTCGCTTGCTAAGCTTGGTATACTCGTTCACAAAGTGAACAAAAGCATATTGGCTTTGTAAAATATTCGTTAATTTTTCCATATATATATTTATATACATACATATATATCAATTAAACAATTTATTTTTCGTACAAGTTTATTGATAAACAAATTTGATAGACAGTTGAATATTTTGAAATATTAAGCTAAACAATTTCGGACACATTTTCCAAAATAACAATAATAGTGAAGACCAATTCAACTGTTTTCAGCAATGAACGAATATTGCGCAGTCGAATACATCCGATTGTAACGTTTTAACTTGTAAATCAGTATTTTATTTTTCTTTTTATTGTAGATAAGTTGTATAATATAGGAAATTAACTAAACAACTAATTACAAATCAAAGGCTTTTAATACATTCGCACACATCGGGATGGCTTTTAATACATTAGCCAGAGGTAATTAAGTATTTTCCTACTAGTCAAATTCCCAATATCGAATTACAGCATTGTATTGTTGTGTATTTGTATAGTTAACAGATGATGTATCTTTTTTTGGCAACCCAAACGTTTTTCAAGTTTGCTTCAAATAGGTCACCGTCCGGCCAGAGACTATTTTTGGGGCGACGGCACCTTTTTGCATACATATATAAAACTACAATAAATCAATTTGTTGCCTCATAATGTGAGTGTGTTTACGCACACGCACAAGCACAATCACCTATACGACCGGCCGTAAATGTTCGTATCAGAAATAACATGACGCTTATCGTTAGTTTTACAAGCGTCTTCCTTCAGTAAACGCACTCTTCCTGGCTGAGTGACGGCTGGAGTCTGCGCTGCCAGAATTTGCTGTGGCTCAATTTGTTCGACTGACTGACTGACTGACTGACTGAATGACAGACTGACTGAATGACACGCCGTTCGGTGTACGCATCATCTGGGCCACCCACGCGGCAGCTGATTGCTGTCTAAATGTTGTTGTTGTTGTTTTTGCTGTGGGTTTTGTAGCTCTTTGGGTCGGTGGGTTTCTGGCGTTATTGGCTTTTTTCTCAGCTGTATTGTTGCCAGAGTCAGAGTCGTGGACCATTTATCATCTTTAGTCGCTCGCTTAAATGCGCCTCAAAATTATGTTTAATTTAACAATGAACATTTAACAAAGATAACTAGTTGGCATTTTTGGCATTTTGATTGCCAAATACGCATACAAATACAATTTATTTATTTTCTGATTACAGCGACAGCTAACCGAAACCCTCTATAAATTATCCATATGGAGTAACAATAGTGAGCGTTTATTAAAGTCGGCACTCATGGCGGATACGCAATTTGCCAAATAAGCGTTAATATAGCTGATAGTGCAGTTACCAACAAAGTAACCAACAAGATACCCAGTAAGCAGTTAAAGCTGTTGGGCACTTATAAACAAGAAATGGCACATAAATTATAAGTTATATAATTCAGAGATATTTATTTGTAATTAGCGGGAAGCTTAAATTTCAACGTGAGAAAATTAAAATAAATTTAAAAAAAATATATAAATATTAATATATATTTAAATTATTAATTTTTTCAAGTGCCACAATAAATTTGATTTATTTGCTGTCGAATTTATTATTCAGTATTTCAAGTATTTATTTTGGGATTTAAGCAAACGCGTTTGGAAATGGAGCCGTCAAAGGGCAACAGCGTGCGTTCAATTAAAAGAAGATGAACGAGCGTTTGCATGCCACACAGTCAGCGGGGGGGCATCGGGTTGGAAGCGCTCTCTATTTTTGGGTGGCAATGCGTGGCAACACCCTCGGCAATGACGCGTAAAAGACGCTGAGCTGGCGTGCGGACAAAGGGGGGGCTGAGCTGAGTTGCCAGTAGGCCTACAGCCTTGAGCCTTGAGCCTTTAGCCTTTAGACTTAAGCCAGCGAAAAAAGTGTGCAATACAGCAATTATGCCGCCAGGATATGCGGCATACAACAGCAACAGCTGAGGGACAGGATGTTCATTAGGATTACGAATGCCGGCACATATAAACGAGCTGGCGACGCACGACGGCTAACTTAACGACTCGTTGCCACCTTTTTTTCGTGTCCGTCCATTCGACTAGTGAAACAAACCAAAGCAACCAGAAAGAAAACGATGTGCGAACGATCGATGAAAATGCCATATGAAACAATTTGGGGGCTTTTTTGTGCGATTGCAGAGTCGGCATGAAATGCACATAGCTTGGACAAAAAAGGATACCCAATAACTTCAACATAATGGCAAATGAGAAATGCTCTTCGTGACTCAAATAATCAAATAATAACCATGTAAATGATATATGATGTCCATAAAACGAAATGTATTTTCTATGCTCCACTTCAAACAACTAAGTTGATGCTTTAGCGATGCCATTGGCTGCCATTCCTGATTAGAATTTCTCTGTTGACTAAACTACATTATCAAATCTTTGTCCATATGCGAGTTCGCCTCGACACCTTTGTTTGATGAAAAGTAATTGGATTCTAAGGCTAGGACAATGCACATTGCACAGTTTTTGGTATTTTTCGGGATCAAATTTACAATTGTTCAAAAAATATGTTATACACATGTGTGTCTGTGTGTGTGTTTAATTAAATCACTCGTGTGTATTGGCCTTGCTAGGTTTTAGCATTACAATGGGACCCCCAGAAAGCAGCTCGTCGTGCTCACATTTCCTGTTATTCCCCGGCTGTGACTTATCATTTTTATTAAAGGACATAGAAATATTTTCACACAGAGACGACAAACACAAAGGCACCCCCAGTTGAGCATCAACACACACACACACACACACACACATACACTCCTAGCCCCTCATCTAAACTCACGCTGCTATTGTCGAGTAGGCAAAAACCAAATGAAATATATGTGTGTGCCTGTGTGTGTGCCTGTGTGTGTGTGCCAAGTATTGGTTGTGTGCCAACAGCTGAGGCAACTCTGACTAAACTCGAATACATATTTAGCAGTTTATTATCCCCCGCACATTTTGCATACTCATCCAAGCTCGAAAATAGACTCAGATTTTCTTTAATTTTGCCAGTGTGTCTGTGTCATAAAACGCCCATGAAAAAAATAATATATATGCGATAAATTCAAGGAAATCAATTAACTCGACTGCAATTTAAATTGATTTATTTGATTAAAATTATTTCCCGGCTTTTTCTTGTAGTCTGCCGAAATATGTTGAATTTGAACATAAAAATTAAAATTCATGCAGCACAAGTTTATTTCCCTTTTTTTTTAAATTTAAATCAGCTTACAAATTTTTACAATGCTTCATTTCATTTGTTCTGAATTCAATTGAATGCCAACATACATACATATATATTTTATATATACATATGTGTATAATTACTGTTAGTTTTCAACTCCATTCAAAGCCATAAAAAGTTTCACGTTTCAATGATGAGAAAGTCTAATAAAAAAAAAATTAAGCACTGAGGCTTAAAGTTAACTCTCTTTCAGACGGGTATTTCAGTTTTGTTATGGAATATGTAACTTATCGATGCAATTGCTTTGATGCTTGATTTGGCATTAAATTTGGGTCGAATAATAATACCCATTATGAGCGCTCTTTGATGACTAACGGTAATTGAAATCGTTGCGACACAAAACATTAAATTTGTGTCTGTTTTTTTTTTAACATTTTTTTTTGTTTTTGTCTTTGTTTTTGTTTTATTTTGTGTGTCCTACAAGTACGTCCTGCAATGAAATTTGTGCATCATGTTGCTGGCTATTGTTGTTGCTTTTGCTCCACTCTGTTAAGCAGGACGAGAACGAGACCATTGGCTGTGTAGTGGGCGTGGCAGCATAGTTTTCAGATAAATTGCATTACTTTGCATTTTTGTTTTGCGCTTTGACTGAAATAAACAAAAGGGGGAGGCGAACAAGGAACGTGGCACATACGACTACGGCTAAGAGTACGAGTACGAGTACCAGAAAGAGTACGAGTACGAGTACATAGGCGTTGGCCTCGATACTCAAATCAGCGACAAATAAAACTTTTTACAACATCGCCAGCACACAGAGCGACAAAGCTGGCAAACAGGAGGTGGAGAAAGCTAAATAATACGGTGTGAGTGAGATAGAGCACGAAAGAGTGAGAGAGGCAGAGCAAAAGTAGAAGACAGAAGGCATTCAAAGCTTGGGACCCCCCGGATTAAGGAAACATTTTTGATAGCCTTTCGATGCGAGGAGCGAGGAGGCGGGAGGTGGGAGGCGGGCGCCGGCGGTAATCGAAATAGAAAACAACAGCAACAACAACAAATATATTACAAAATGAAAATGCACACGAAAAACAGCAGAAATCACATGTGCAGCTGAGCATGCTCGATGGGCGGGAAAATGTGTGCCAACAAAAGAATTCGATGTACAACAACAAAATATAAATCAGGTTTATTACTTCCGCTTACGCCAAATCCATTTCTAACATGTGCGATTGACAGCCGCGACAAAGACTATCGCATATCGCATACTGATGGGTATCGTAATCATCGCAATCAACACAACCATCGAACGGATCGCTTTGCGGCCATGTTGATGTATTGTTTGCGGTCCGTTCTGGCCTGCATGTCTGTCATGCACTGCTTGACGAAATGATTGATGGATGATGTCTGACCCAGGCCCTGCACTGTGCTGCAGCTGCGACCGCAACAGCAACAGCAACAATAACAACGACACTAACAACAACAGCAACAAATTCAACAAAATGCGAAAACGCATGCAACTGCCACAAAGAGGACAAGGACTCAACGCAACGGCTGCCACACAAAGGCGCAATCAGAAGGACCCAAATGCAGTAAGCCACAAGAATTATGCATTCAAAATATTTTTGACTTTTCTCTTTCCAACAGCTAAAGCTAAAAGCCATTGTTTTTTTGCCTAAGCAAATACCCAGCCGAGGAGAGAGGACAAATACAAGCGGTCCGATTTAAAGCAACAGGAATTTCAAATTAAAATTTTTACTCAAACTCAATTTATGCAGTTTTGAAATATTTCAAATTGTAAATTCAGACCTTAAGCTGTCATTTAAATTTTTCTCTATAATTGTATTTTTATCATCAAGTTTAAAAGTGCAAATAAATACATTTGTGCATTAAGCAATAACATTTAATAATGGCAATACTTTCGCTTTAAAAAAAATTCTATTTGTAAACACCCCTGATTATAATCGAATTCATTTACATAGAAAAATACAAAAAAAAAGGAGATATATATATATCTGGATTTAAAGCGGTATTGAATTGTGAAATCCACTTTGTGAGCGAAATGAAGGGATTAACTGTAAATCGCTGATATTACGATATGTAGCATATGCACAAATAAGTACAAACTACGTGTGTATTATGTACCTTTGACTGTTAGCTGACCTGAGCCCTGGGGCACTGTGGGGCCCGGCCCATTGGGGGCCCGTTGGGTGAAAGGGCTGAACAGGGCTGTAGCAACCTTTTTGTCCCGCTGCCCGTGCACATAATCAGAAACGCAATCGCTTCATGGACTGACACAAAATGTAACGCATGGCATGGTCATTGGGCTTGGGCTTAGCTTCTGGTCCACGTTCAGGTTCAGGCTCAGGCGATTTTGCAAATCGAATTTGTGTCACTTTTTTCTCATTTTTCTCCGCTTTTTTTTTTGTCTTTTTTATATAATTTTTGTTTATTTTGTGCGTGCCATTCAAAAAACCAAAAAATAAAAAAAGGTAACACAAACAACGCCAGCAACGGTAAAATCTTGTGCATTGACCTTTTTCCAAGCGAATGCCGACCGGGTTAACTGACAGTAATCTTCTGGAGGGGCGAATGTGTGAGTGTGTGTGTGAGTGTGTGCTGCCGCATAAGCTACCATATCGCATTAGTCCGCAGAGCCTGACCTGGCTTAATACTTAACTAGTTATGGCTAAGGCCTTAAGTAAACAATTAGTTTAAATAAAAGCCCAAATAAATGAAGCGCTATAAAGTGAGGCTGTCAATGTTCTGGGCACGATTAGATGTCATGCCATATAAATACGAAATATATATATATATATATAAATATATGTGTGCACCAAAAATTTATATATATATATATATATATATATATATACGCACTTCGATACACATACGCGTCGCACGCTACAAGGAATCCAAACGCCAAACGGCATAAAATGTCAAGGACGTTAAAATTTACGTTTTGAGGTTGCCACGCTTCGTTTGGCACTTGGGTAACACCGACTAAAGCACAACAAAAACAACAACAACAACAACAACAACAACAGCAACAATAACAATAACAAGAAACAAGAAGAAACACAGCTCTTATGGCTGGCATCTCTGAGCAAAACCTTTGCGACATCCAATTCCACAGCCACTTTTACATCCATTGCAACGCAGCTCAGCCACACGTGGTCACCAAGCTGGTGTGTGCGTGTGTGTGTGTGTGTGCAGCGTGTGGCTAATAGCGCGTATGAGTAATATTCCATGTGGTCATGCCCGGGGCACTTTCCGGCAATACTAACGAGTGCAACTAAAGCAATACACGAATTTATTTATTTGCCTCCACCTGTCGCCTGCAATTGTTGTGGTTCGAGCCACAGCCGCTGGGCACAAACAATCAACCACAATAATAACAACAAAAGCAACAACAACACACAGACGCACACACACACACACGCTCCTACATCTAGAAATGCATATGTATATACCAATTTAAATATGTATAAGATGCTCGGCTACTTTGCTTTCATTTCCTTAGAGATTCTTATATATATCAAAATCGATTCTAAGATTACACTAATTTTTGAGCCAAAATTAACTGTAAACTATTTACAATAGATTAGTCTAGTTTTAGCAGCTGTTGTCTCTTTTTTTCAATACCCACTCTATAAATACAGCATTGCCATCTTCAATTTCACTTTTATTAATTATGCTGTGACTGACTTTTTTGCTAAGGCCTTAAGCCATTTATTTTGTTTAAAACCGTTGCCAAAATTGTTAATAATATAAAAAAAAAATGTTGTAAGAGCAGAAAATTTATTTCTTAAAAACGTAAGTTTTTTTCTTCTCCTTAAGAGTAATTGTGTTAAAGGTTTCATTTATATATGTGTACATTTAATATTTTGTGGGGTTCTTGATGCTGATCCGTTATATATATACTTAATGCATTCGGTGAGGTCTTCTATTGTGTGTTACACAACTAAAAAAAAACCCCTTTCAACCCATTTATAAATTCTACAGGGTATAAAAAGTAATGCGTTTACTTGTGTTGCTGAAAAAAATCTTTTATCTGCATTTTATGGCTTTCCATGAAACTTAAATTGCCTTTATACCCTTGCGAAAAGTGCACATGTGCGTTTTTGTACCAGATGTGTGCTGGAAGCCAGTAACAAGACCACTTACCTGACCTGATATTGCCTCTTGAATGTTCGCGATTTATAAGATATATCGGTGTAGTTGGCAGCTTCATTTCGAATGTATTTTTCAAAGACCATCGATTTCGATAGATTTTTTTATTTTTATATTCGTTGACGAAGTGAGAAAAGTTTATTGGGCTTAAAACTTTTACATTCTCGCATCAGATAAAGGGGTAAAATTTGTGAGCTATGCTCTATGAGCCAGTTTTAAAGCATAGCTCCCATATTTCAAACTTCCATAACTTTGACAAAAATGAACCGATTTTCATGCTTAATGGCATTTATGCTAAGATCTGTCTTATAGATTGATTCCGTATTTAAAATTTATAAATTTTCAAAAAACATTTTTTTTAATTTTTGAAAAAAATTATATACTCCCCCCTTACTCATTTTCGGAAAATTTTTTTCTTCAAAATTTAGAGTTGCGAATTTATACTTTTAATTGATTGCATTTGTCACAATTACTATAAAAACAACATTAAAACCGATTCTGAGGGGGTCAAATTTTTGGTCAAAATTCATGCCAAAATTGACCAAAATTTTGACATGTAAAGCTCTCGGGTGCATACTTCAAACTCTCATAACTTTGTCAAAAGTGGCCTGATTTTCATGGTAACATTCGGTAACATCCGACTTTAACGACCTTAGCAGATTTTACATCGAAACAAAGCAAATGGCGAAATTCATGTTTATTTGTGAGACAGGAAATCTGCTTAATTATTGAGCTAAGCACTGGAAACATGAAGCTACTCGAAAGGAGCTGTGTCAACTGGCATTGTCCTCTCCCGTGCTTCCAACGACTAGTGTCTCAGCCGTGTGCTTGTATAATTGGAAGTATATATTTCGCGAGCGGCGGCTAAGTAAATTCATGCATAATTAATCGGATTGCCACACAGAGCATGTGCCTTTATGCAGCCCAGCCTGATCGGGCCAAGTCCCGTTGCCACTCTCGTCCCTGTTCCCATTTTCATTGCCGCGTCCTCACATGCATATTTAATATGAGCACATGACTCAAAAGCCCGCAATTAACTCGCTATGAAGGGGCCACTCACTCGCTTATTTCCACACAATTAAGACGATGGCGATGCCGATGCCGATGCCAATGTCGATGGAAGAGGCGAGGACACAGTTGGGCACGTGCAAGTGGCTGTGGATCTGACGAGGACAACGATGATTCAGAGATTGTTCCCCAAAGAATAAACAGAGCTTAACTTCAGTCGCACCAGTCTTGCTACACGCACGAAATGCAAATTGTATCCCAAATAAAAGCAAGGGAGGGCACACACGGCGTATGAGTAACACTAACTAAAAAGTACGCATATCGCGTATACGCCTTCAATTATTAAAGTACCATTTGACCTTTTCGACACCCTGTAGCCATAGTATTCATTTAAACGAGCCTATTTTTAAAACGGTCACATATGTTGCTCGCACAAAACTTGATCGATTCAATAAAAAATATATCTTCCATATTTCATTTGTATTACTTTTACATTGCACAGATTTGCATTATTTAATGTAGTGCAGAACAAAGACTCAGTAATCTGAGCACAGGGTATATCGCATCGACTACCGAATATTAATAAAGTTGTTTTTATTTACTCTTCTAAGCAGCAGTCGTAAACAAGCTGTGTGAAATTATAAAAAAAGTTAACTCCTAAAACTTAAATATACCGAAATTGTGAGGGAATATATTTCAAGCAATCCTTTAATATTAATCAGATCAACTAACTCGGATCATATACATTTTTGATTTATATTTATAGCATATTGGACTTGAATTTGTGTGCTGTGTTCGTTGTTCGAGTCTGCTTAAAATAAGAACGAGATGTAACTGTAAATAAACCAACGACTGAATAGAATACATTTTTTAAATATTTTTAAAATATAAAAAATAAAGCACTTACTGAAAGGGTATGCCAGCTTCGGTGTACAAAAGTGCACAATTTATTTTCTTGGTTTCAATTTCATTTGGTTTTCTCATATTTTCTTGGTTTTTTTCGCTTTTGCACTTCGCAGTTTTACCTGCTTCTTATGATTATTACTCGCTGTAAATTATATTTATATTGTCGGAGCGTGTGCAAAGGCTGCTTCTGTCGCATGGAGCGAGAGGCGAGGGGCGCGGGGGGAGCAGCCATAACTGGCGACAGCATAAACTGTGCTGATTATGTGGTGCCAAGTGGCCAAAAGCTGGTGCGTCCCGGCAGCAGATGCTGCGAAGATACAGTGCGAGTAATAGAGAACTGGAGACCCCCATTGGGGCCGAGAGCAGCCCAAAAGTCGAAGCTGTCGCTGCGGCCAAAGCCAAAACTCCGCACCAATGCCGAGCGATAGCCTTGTGGCTTTCTTCTATTTATTTGGATTTTGGTCTATATTTATGTTTGTGTTTGCGTTTGGGCTCGCATTTGTATTTGTGAACGCCGCACGGGGTGCCTTTTCTACTTGGCTCTCAAATTTGTTGAGTATTCATTACGGTTTAAAGTTTAATGAATTCTCGCGCCCCGTCATGCAGTCAGCCCAGCCCGGACACGGATACGGACACGAACTCTGACTGCAGCCGCCTTGGGGGCACTTTCCGGTTAGTCATTTACGTTGTTGTGCGTACAATTTTGTTTGATATCAAATGGTTGCTATTTTTAATTAAATTATCTGGGCCAAGCTAGCGGATTCCCTTCAAGTCTCTAACATACTCGGCCAAAAAAAAAAAAAAAAAACAAAAAAACTTTGGGCACAACACAAAAATTTCAACTTGCCAAGATCGCCCATATTCCACTAATTAACAGCAACTAGACGCAAACGAAATAAAAATGTGAAAATACGAAGAAGAAAATAATAATAATACAAATTGGAAAGCATACAAGGAAAAGTCTCAGACGTGCCATAATAGTAATGGAAACGGCTTCAGCAGGGGGCAAGTATTTTTCAAAACTACAAGTACTTAGGGTAAGCACTCACATGTGTATGTGCGTGCGTGTGTGTGTGTGTGTGTTTCTATGCAATTTAAACTTATTGCTTAAGCCATGTGCCAGTCTTTCAATCTCTTTTGGTCAGAAACCACAACTCTACTTATTTATGTTCCACATACTATTTACTTGACTTATGTATTTTTATACTTCTTACTTATACCACATATTCCGTTCCGTTCTCATATTTGTACGCTTACCACACTTTTCGACTGCTTTACTCACACTTGTCAATTCGTATACTCCTACGACAATTCTGAGCTCTGCTTTTACTCCGGCTCTTTTTCATATTCAATTCTGGCCCGGCCCGTTTCTTACACTCCAGTGGCTGCCCCCTTCTGCTGGTATGTCTATTCTTTCTAGTATCATCTGTGCGCATAAAAAACGGAGCATTTATTAAAAATCAAGTGACTGCCTCGAATTAAGCCCCTGCTATGACGCAAAAGCGGAAGCACAACCAGAAGCCAGAAACCTAAGCAAAGAAAGTGCCGTTATTGCTTTCAGCTGCCCGAAGCTTTTCGGCACCGTTATGACAATACACACACACAAACAGAAACACGAGCACATATAGACCCACACACACACACACACACACACACACACAAAGCACGCTAGAATGGACGACACTCAGATGCGAAAATTGAAAGATTGACAACCTGCACAATCATAACTTTAAAGTTATAGAAATGGAGATTTAAAGAAAAAATCATAGGTACAAAATTTTGACTTTTGTGACTTTTTTATCAAGCAAAAATATACCTTGATTCAATTAGACTTACATACACTATCTATATGTATATGGATTAAGCTAAATCGAAACTGTTGCCAAATTTGATGTACCCCTTTTCTCATTGGAAAGGGCATCATAATAATAACCGTAAAATGTCAAAGTGTCAAAATCTGCCAGTAGCTTCCTTCCGTTTACGTAGTAACACAAAAAAAAAAATATTGTAACAGACACACACACACACATACGCGCACTCAAACACACACATGCATATTCAGGCAGCAAAAGGCTCAAATCTGCGAAAAATGCGTAGCACACAGGAAAATGCACAGCCGATCACAAAACAAAAAAAAAGTATAAATAAAAAATGTCAGAAAGTGTTCGTCTCAAGTGATAGACTAGAAAATATCCAGTAAACTACACCAGAAAATACCTCTTTTTATCTATTTTCATTATCTTCATAACTTTTCCAGATTATAATGGATTTTTTTGATTATAAAAAGGAAATTTTTGAAAAAGGTACACAAGAATTTCCGTAATTTAAATAAGCCTAAGATAAAATTATTATATTCTAATCAGATTAAAATTCGAATTTCAAAAATTTTTATATATAAAAAATTTTGTTTTTTTCGGACTTATATTAAATTATCAACTTTAATATTATATTAAATTATCAACTTTAATGTTATTAATTAAAGTTGATAGTTCAATATAAGTCCGAAAAAAACAAATTTTTTATATATACAAATTTTTAAAATTAGAATTTTGATCTCGGAATTGAAGTGTTAGATTTTATGAAAATTTTGATTTTTTAATATTTTTATTCAAGCTAAAACAGACTTGTTCTGGCACTAATAAACGCAGAAATCAAACTTGACTTTATTAAGCCGTCATATTTAGTCAAATTCAAGAATAGGCAGGCAAAATGGGTTCGCAGTCGGAGTTGGTTATATCGCGATGGCTGCCAAGGCTAATCAAGAGTATGTACCTGATAATGTATATTGAGTCAAAGTTGCCATAGGCACAAGTGACATCTAAGTAACCTTAATATACAGTTTGATGTGGGCATACAGAGTATGAAAAAGGGAGGCGGAAATGCGAGGCATACAGGGAATGCATGCATGTGTGAGTGTGTGTGTGTGTGTGTGTGAGTAATGTGAGTGTGCGTATGACCATCCTAAATAAACAATTTAACAACTTGAAAATTCCATTTATTAACCTTTTTCCGCATAATAAAATTCGAAACCTTTCTGCACACACATCACACACACACACACACACACACACACACACACACACACACTCACACACGCCTAACCGAAAAAGAAGAATTGCACAACGTAGTGAAGAGAAAAAAAATAATGTAGGAAAACAGAGAAGAGCAACAACAACAACAACAATGACAAAACCAACAACAAGAGCAGCAGCAACAACAACAACAACAATTTGCTGGAGTGGATTAATAACAAAGTCAACAAGGATAACACGCCTTAATTATGTATGTACAGGCGTTAGTGCGCACTGTGGGCGGGACGAGGCGGGCAGGTGGTCGCCGCGCGCAAGCCATATTTCCAGTTGTGCCTGGGGGGTTAGTGGTTATGGGGCTAGGAGGGGGGATGGTGGGGCTGGAGTGTGAGCGGGTTTAGCACAAAAGGGGAGGTGCAGGTGTTTGCGGCTGAATGACGTAAATTGTAGTCAAACAGCGGCAACAGCAACAAACAAACAAACAAACAAACAAACAAAACAGTCAACCAGCCAACTAACAAATGCGGGTCCTGGCGCAGCAACAGCGACCATAGAGAGAGAGATCCTGGCGCGTTGCCGTCTTTGCCACATTGATGAGCAGGCAGGCTGGGAACTGTGTGTGTGTGTGTGTGTGTGTGTAAGTGTAAGTGTGTGTGTGTGCAAAAAAGCAAATACTTGTTAACGAATGCGGGCGTACAAGATACTGGAAATGCGGCAGACTCCACTTGTATTTTCATAAATTAATTTCATTTGTGATTCAGCCTGCCAAAGCACTGTCAATACGTTGGTTTCTTTCATTCTTCTTCTTAATTTGGTATTTTATTTATTTATTTATTTTTTTTTTGTTTTAAATATCAGGGAAATTTCAAGCTTGCTCGCAGCTTCCAGCTTAGCAGTTTTTTCCGTTTTTTTTTAGATTTGCATTTGCATAAATTTAATTAACATTAAAGCCTGATTTCAAATATCTTCATAAAATACTCAATTTTCGAGTTTATAACATTTAGATGCTGCATAATTAGTTCTTCTAAAATATGACAAGTACAACTATAATTCTCAAGCTGTTCTGGCTTCAGCCACACGCTGCATGATTGATAACGCCAATGGACGGACGCATCCTAAACGGAAGATGTCGACGGCTTAGCAGCCAGTTAGAAATGACATTTAAATAATTTGCATACATTAGCTCTCTCTCTCTCTCTCTCTCTCCAGGCTCGGCTCGGATGCTGTGGATTATTTAATAATGAAATACTTTTGTTTTGGGCTGAGATGTGCAATAAGAATTTAATTACGGCAGACAAAGCCACGCTCAGCCGAGTATAAACTTGAAAAACAAGAATGCTACAAAAACACAGAGAGAGCGAGAGAGAGAGAGAGTGTGTGTGTGTGTGAGAGGGAGAGAATGTGTGTGTGTGTGCATAAATATGCAGATTGTTCCGAATTTGAATTAAAGTTTCAGCTGTTGAAACTACACGCGGATTTTGTTTTCCCAGTGTTGCAATTAAAATTCTTAATCGTCTCCATTAGACGCAGACAGACGGACAGACAGTCGGTCATATTTCAATGTTTGAGCTGCTGAGGCAACAATTAGAGGCCATTAAATTTGTATCATGTGAAATTGAAGCGCTGATGAAAATGTGTTGACATGAATTTTCATGTTCACCTGTCTCTACAACAACAACAACAACAACAAGCCAGAGAAATATATGCATGTAATTGTGAATCAACGCTGAATAGACGCAATTAAAAAGCGTTCAGCGTACGTAAATTATGAGCATAAAAACAATTGCACAATGATGAATAAACAAAACATATCCGCAGGACATGGATATGAATAAACACAATACGAAGTTATGCCGCGTTTTAGCAATGTTTTCTTTTATTTTGCATTCACAGTTTTAAATTTAAGCACAGCAAAAAAAAACCAACAAAAAACAGCACCAATTATTTTCGTACGCCATATCATTTTTTTACACGCAAAATTTATTTACAGTTGCGCGCGAGCACGTTTTTGGCGACGATCGAAAGCAAGTTCTGTGTGACCGTAGTAGGTGAGAGTGCAAAATACATAAAATACCAATTAAGCTATCGTTAATGATATTCCGCTGAACTATCGTCACAAGTTTATGAGATCAAGGAAATCGCCTTCATTTTGTACACAAAATTCTAATCTAATTGAACCTTTTAAGTTCATGATGTAATTAAATAAACTTTGACAAGGAAAATCAAATGGTAATTATATAGAATCGTGTATAAAAGTGGTTTCTTAAATTTGCATCAGCAATATAAAACATTATATTTAAATTTAAATTTAATTAAATTTTATAAAATTGTATTTAATTTAAAAATGTTCTTTTTTATTTATGTTTTTGTGCGCAACCACAAATATTTCATAAATATTAAATATTAAAAAGTAAAAAAAAAAAAATAATAAACATATACAATTAAAAAATTAATTGTTTTCAGCCGTTTTTATTTACAAAATATTTTCTATTAAATAATTTTGCATTTCATAATTCTACACTTTTTGCTTTTTGTATTAAAAATGGAATTTAAAACAATTAAATTTTTATGTGGCACACTTTATACGCGCAGTTCACCATGGAGAGATATTCAGTTAATATTAATCGGCTTAAGCGCATAATGGAATATCCCAAAAATCTGGAGATTAGCGTACTCACCATTTGGACAGAACTGAACAGACGAAGTTGGGGGGAGGGAGGAGAAGGAGGTTCGAGATGTGGCGCCGTAATTTGTATTTTATATTCGCTTTTGGTTAACACTTGGCACAAATCGGTCCATGGGCAAAGTCTTTTGGCCAAGAGAAATTAGGCGAATGCTGTTGGTGTTGCGCGGGGGCGGGGGGCGGGCTCTCGTTTTAAATACTTTCGAAAGTCATTAGGCCGACAGGGCGGGGCGGGGGAGGGCTGGGCAACCCCAAAGCATTCGAGTTTCAATTAATTCGATCTATGCGAAATGCCTTTGAAGTGCTGGCAGTAAAAAGAATATAATCGAAAGTAATGCAATCAGAATCCAAATCCAAATCGAAATCGAAGTGGAAATGGAAATGGAAATGGAAAAGAAGCCCCCGCCCGCAATACACCAAAATGCAAAACAATCAAATCAAATTAAAAAAAATAACTTGCAAAGAAAAGGCGAAGAAATGTTTACAATTTTGTAGAATCCTCACCAGTGTTTTCCCAGCCAGGATAAATTTGTTGTTGTTGGGCTGCTGCTGCTGCAATTGCTAACTGCAGTTTACGGTACAACAATTCACACAGAAAAATACAACAAAATTGAAGGAAATGCACAACAAAAAAAAAGACAATATATATGTATATATATTTTGTGTAGATTGGGCTGATCTCTTGGCCGCAAAATGTATGTTTACGCGTCGCTGCGCCTAAGGACAACGCGACTCCGGTTCCGGCAAACGGTAAAAGCAACGGTAAAAGCAACGGCAACCGCACGTGGCACTGGCTACGCTGACTTCACTGGCTGCGCTTCAGAATCCGTGAATGGGATGCGACTTGTCGACCGCTTCATGCGAGACCACGACCTCGACTGAGCGGCGACGGCGACGGCGACGACGACACGAGCACTAACGTGGCTGAACGTGATTACAGTTGCGGCAACAGCGACCCAGCGACAGACACGACCACGGACAACGGTTGAGACGGAGACGCGACTCGCTCGGCTGCACTGCTTGAACTGAAACAGAGTTTCCAAGCCGAACCAGCATTCAACTGAACTGTGCCAGCCACGTGCAGCAGAACACAGCAGAACACACAGCAGCCAGCTTCCGAGTTCGAGTCCCGTTATTGCTCCTGACGCTGTCACAGAAATCCATGGCACGAACTTTAACAGACGCACGCTTCGGGCCGCCTCGGCTGCTGTTATGCGCGCTGTTACGCTAACAGCGCCCGGAATGTTACGAAATGTAAACAAATCAAATGCAAACTTTACGTTGCTGTCGGCGTCGCTGCCTCGGTCGCTGTTGACGCCTCTGCTGCCGCTTTGGCTCCATCGTTTTCTGGCATTCTTTGCCGTTTGTTTCCTTTCATGCTGTGGCAGCCACGTGCTGTTCCAACGGCCGCTCAACGGGGGCAGCTCAATGGGGCAGCCCGACTTCCGAAACCATATTCCCCAACAACTGACTAATACCCTGCAATACAATTTCATTAATTAGCAAAATATAAATTAATTTAATTGAATAAATCAACGATTAATATATATATATTATATATAAATACAGTTATGTAAAAAGATCTCATTATCTTAAAAAGACTTGCAGTTTTATTTCTTTTTTTATTTGATTTTTATTTTTCGCTCATTTGTTAAATATTACAAATAAAAAAATTCTCAAATTTAAGGCCCTAAAGAAATTATAAATATTTTTAAATTTAAATATATTAAATATATCAACAATTAATAAAAAAAACCTAAACAAAAAAATAAAAAATATTAATAAGTTATTTTACAAGTAATTTTTAAGTACATATCTATTATTATATTACATATTATTTTGTGATATAATATTACTCACAATTAGTGATATATTTTTATAGAACTGAATTAGTTTTAAGAGTAATTCATAAAAATAAAAGAAACTCCTATTCCGCTCATTATCTTAAAAAAAAAACTGCTCTCAACTTAAGAAATTATTTTTCCTTTTCTTAAGTTGAATAGATAATTTTAAAAATTTCTTTAAGATTTTCATTTTCAAATAGCATTAATCTTTTTAATAACGACACTTTACAACACTGGAAATGTATTTTCCCCAAATTGTATTGATGGGTATTTTGTTCACCCATTTTGGTTGCAAGCTGCATATTTTCAATATTTCTACTGCTGATATCCCCAAGGATTAAGCCCACTTATATTGCTTATTGCCACGCCCCTCTGCTTTCGAAGGGTTGCGCCCACAAAAAAAAGCATCTGCGAGTGCAACGATTTTCCGTTTTTTTTTTTAATCAAGTTAATTAGCAATTAAGTGATTTTTCGAAAACCGAGAAGCCATAAAAGGTCCATTGACAATGGCAAGGACTTCGGCACGGGGTAGGTGGAAGGGGCGGGGGGAGGGGGGGGATACAACAGCAACCCTCGAAAGTTAAGAGCCGACCCTAAATTGGTTGGCAGAGAACAAAAACAGTCAAGCATCAGAAATCAGAAATCAGAAATCTGTCAAAAGGTTTATTTTTTAATCGGCCTGAAGAAGACACCTTTTTGTTTAAACCCGATTTGAACCGTAAATATATATTGTATTTGTAATTATACCAAAAAGCTTAATGTTCATTGTTTCTAAAATCCTGTATAGCAACTTAAAATATATTTTAAAATTTATTTTAAAAAATAAAATCGCAAATTTAAAATTTTTTAAGCTTTGCCCAATAACATTTTTTTAAGTTAACAAACTGTTAACTGTGTGTATTCGTCAAGTGTTAACATTTCGTCAGGCATCAACATTCGTTCAGTATGCAATGCGTTAAGTGTGGAACGTGTTTGGTTTGGTTCAGCTTAGTTTACAACCATACAAATTTATGCCTTTTCAAATGCTGCCATAAAAATGTTGTTCCAAAAAGCTTTGCTTGAAAAAGGCATAAAAATGGTTTGTAGATTCGCTTTAGCTCAGTTTCCAACACAGCTGTTAAAAGCTTTAAACAGCTTTCAACTTGTTTAGTGTTCTGGTTTATTGACCCCATTGTCAACAGCATTTCCAATAAATGGAATCAAGAGTGTTCCAGTTCTATTGACACGCATACACATGCACTTGAAAAGTAAGCCAATCAGTGATAGCTGTGAGAATGATGGACTCAAGCATACCCTGGACACGAAACTAAAACTTGATATGTATAAGAAATTAAGTAAATTTGAAATTTTTTTTAAACATTTAATATATGAGTTTTTAAATGGATTTTAAATTACTTTTGTAGAAAGAAACTAAATTATAAATGAAATTAAATTAAAAATAAGACTAAATAGTAGATAAATACATAGATAGATAAATATTTTTCTAGGTTTAACGCCTACTAAGAATTTACAGGGTATCTAAAGTTTGTTTTCAGTCTTCGATTATATTAAAACTAATTTGATTCAATAATTGGACACAGAATTTGGCAATTCAAAAATTAATAATAATAATAATAATAACAATAGGGAATGCACGCACGACAGATACTCATTAGGCGATTTTGATTGGTGTACAGACCTTCGTTTTGGTTAAGCTGTAATTAATTAGTAAATATGCCCATTAGTAGATAAAATTTGAATAAATTGATTATGCGACAACCAATTAAATAATTACTTAATTTACACGAATAACTTTATATTCACACCGTGTAACAAAAAAGCAAAAAATATGCCCAAATTGATTCATAATTTTGAATAATTTTGCATTAATTAAATGGGGAAATAACGTCATGAATACCATGAATAATAAATATAACAAAATTGTGAGTGCATTTTTTGAGTGTGTTCGTTAATGGGAAGAAATCAAAGAAAGAAAGTTCCTACAACAACAATTGAAACTGAATTATTTATTAGCTTTTATCGTAACTAAATTAGCAACAACTGCAACAACAAATACACCCACACACACACACATACACACACACACAGCCTGCATTTGGGAATCCCCGGTAATTAGGCAGATGCACACACAACTCTTTATACATAAATAATAGACAAAATTTAAATAAATTTATAAATCGGCTTTTAACTTCTTTTTTTTTTTGTTTGCTTTTAATTTCTTTCACTTTGACCTTTTTTGTCGAATTTGGCTTTGAAGCCCGTCGGAAATTTGCATAATTAAACCATTTAATGTGGTTTGCCAATTTGGCGCATATAAAATGCAAACCGAAATTAACTAATCAGTTAGCGCTGCCCGGCTGTCAACATACCCTATAATCAGTGCAACTCAAGCCGGGTAGCTGTCATACTCTATTCACTGAAAATTGAATATTTCATTTTTATTACATTTATTTTTATCTATTTTCTATTACCAGCAAATTATGTAAAAAAAATTAACCTAAATTAAGAATTACCAAGTTTTTTAAATTGTTATTAAATTTTTATTGTGAATAATTGTATTACATTTAAAATTTTTAATAATATTAAGTATATGTTTGTTTGACCCATATTATATTATATATACATAGCTTTTTTAAGAAACTAATAATTTAGAAAAAAAGGTTTTTATTAAGTTTCTTTTTCATTGCATTTAATTATTATTATTTATGATTACATAATAATGACAACTTAAGCTAATTAGCATTAATCAACCTTACCCTTTGAGACAGGGTACCTGCTTGTCGAGCAGACTCACCTACTGCAGTTGAAAACTGTGCAAAATAATACAAACAATAGCAAACCGGTTCACAATTCGAACAGCTTTTTTTGGCAGATCATCTGATCGAAGCCCGGAGCTGGCGTTAATGGCTTTGGACTGCGCTCTGGTTGACTGCGGTCGATGAGAGATGAGATTCGACATGCAACAGGCGGCGAGCTTGTGGCAAGGTGCCTCACATGTGCGGCATGCCTCACATCCCACTTATCGCGATTAACTAACAGCGACAATATTGCCACATGGCAACGACTGAACTTTCGAATATGAATATGCGAATTCTCAAATTTGTTGCAAATCTTTCCCTTGATGCAGTTCAAGTAGGTAGAAAACTATCTTCGATGCCTACAACTTCTACCGATATCTTTATCTATATCTTCGAATATTTTCCCGTTTCGGTATTTCCCAAATATACCCAACATAAACTGCTTACGTCTGGATAAAAAATAAAAATAAAGTGGGTCATTTGCAGAAAATCGATTAGAAAACTACAAAAACCAATTTTTTAAAATTAATTTTAAATATTTAAAATCAGCTATTCTACAGGCAAATTTATTTATAGATTATAGAAACTAAAAAAGCGTTGTTTTTTAATAATTGATACAAACATAAGAAATCAGTTTGTAAACAGATAAAAATAATTTATGCGTTTAAATGAAAGATCGATGTCTTAATGACAAGTTTATCGATTTCGCAGTGACACATATTTATCGAAGACAATACAATTATATTGTAGTTTCCGTTGAATTGTAGTTTGTATTATCTTTGCATATATGTTTAAAATAAACTTATTATAAACCTATTTATTTGTTGTATTTAAGCTGCAAAATATTTTACTTTTTTTATTTTACTTCAGTGTTGCATATTAAAAAATTTGCGAAAGTAAAAAAAAAAAGAATTGGAAACTTTTAAGATTACCAACTTTAACTTATTGTCACTGGCAACATTAGAATATTCATCCCAACATTTCAGAGCGCATAATTTAGAAAGTTTTTGCTCATTAAATTACTATTAGGATTTATTTATTTTAGTCGGATTTTTTTGTTTTTTATATATGTATACAATTTCAAGAATAAAATTATCTTCAAGTTTGCTTAAAGAAAATTAAAAATTAAACTAATCAAATTAGACATTCTTAAATCAATTAATTTCTGTACTTATATAAGAATAAGTTTTTTATCATCTATTAAAATTATTAAAATCGAAATAACTATATACTTTACATGGCATATATAGGTAGTTAAGTAGTTAATGTATGTTTAGCTTCTTTTATTATTGATAAATGATAAAAATTAACTTTTGGCTGCAGACATAAATAATTTATGGGCTTGACGATTTCGGGTCGCGAACTTGTTTTCGGGTTCACTGCAGCAACGTTGACTTTATCTCTGCTGATGCTGCTGCTGCTGCTGCTGCTGCTGCTGCTACTGTTGCTGTTGTTGGCAGAGTTTTCTTTGGCGTATAAATAGGGGACAGCGTGCTTGGCATCAATATTAGTAACTGATTAAGCTTCCCCGCTTAACTTCGTCTAAACAAGAGCTAAAGCTGAACCCAAGCAGAACCGACAACAAAATGAAGGTGAGTCCGGGATCGCCATCGAGTCCTGTTCCCTGACTCAACTTTGTAACCAAAATCGGATTCTCTCTTTTGTATAGGTGTTCGTGTGCCTATTTGTCTGCGTGAGCCTAGCCCAAGCCGGCTTCATCGGCGGCGGTGGCTACTCCGGCGGCGGTGGCTACTCCGGCGGCGGTGGCTACTCCGGCGGTGGCCACTCTGGCGGTGCACCCACCATCGTGAAGGTGATCCATGAGGAGGGCCACGGACATGGCGGCGGCGGCGGCGGCTACGATCATGGCCATGGCCATGGACACGGCGCCGGCGAGGTCAGGATTGTCAAAGTGATCCATGAGGAGGGCCATGGACACGGCCATGGACATGGTGGACACGGTGGCTTTAGTCACGGCGCTGAGGTCAAGGTCATCAAGCTCATCCAAGAGGAGGGCGGCTTCAGTCACGGTCACAGTCACGGTCACGATCACGGACACGGGCACGGACACGGTCACGGCGGCGATGTGAACATTGTGAAGGTGATTCACGAACAGGCCGCACCCATCGAGCATGCTGGACACGGTGGCCACCAGGAGGACGTCAAGGTCATCAGCCTCATCGGTGACGGCGGCTACGGCGGCTACGGCGGCGGTGCCGGCGGTTCCGGCTGGAACGTCGCTGGTGCTGGCGGTGCCGGTGGCTGGTCCTCAGGTGGCGGTGCCGCTGGCTGGGATTAAGCAGCTGCCAGTGCCTCATCGGCCAAGTTGCATTCCACACGCACGCACATCCCCACATCCCGCCATGTGATCCGCCAGGCACTCGACTCGCTTGTTTTCTGTTGTCCGAGTTGAGCAACGGCATATTAGCCTTGTAGATGTTGTTGTTACCCTAATCTTTAAGATGGCACACATTTTGTGTGCCCACATATTTTTTTTCCCTGTTAAATAGTTTATAAAAATGTACAAAACGTGTTCAACTGTGTTGAAAACGAAAAATTAAACAAAACAAATTTTAAAAAAAAATCAAACTAAATAAGCTTCATTTTGTTGCACAGTGGGGAGTTCCCCGCAGCAAAGTTCAGGGTCTTCAAATAATTGTGCATCAGCATCAAGCATCAACTGGCATCATTAGCAGCTTCTCACGATCTGCTGCGTGCACTTAGAAATTACCAAAAAAAAAATCATATACATATATACTTTATTTTTATATAGTTTTTTTTGTGTGGCGTTGGATTTGTCTTAAATCAGATCCATTTATATTTTTGCATGTTTTTGGTGAAAGGCGTCGTCGTCGTCGCATAGCCCACAAATGGACCACGATAATCTATGTATAGCCCCAAAGACAGACAGACAGACAGACAGACAGACAGACAGTTGTTTCGCTTGTTGCCCTTCTTTCCATTAGTTTTATGGACATTAAGTAACTTTAATAAGCTAAATTTTTTTTTTGATATTTTTATTATTTTTTATTTTTTTGCAGCACTCTTAATTTGATGCCAGTGTTGATTGCAGCTACATATATCAATTTATTCAAAGCAAAAAAAAGATGCAAAAAATCATCAAAAAACATTTAAAATTCAAATTGAGTGCTCGACTTGTAGATATCATGTAAGCTAACAATAATTATATAAAATTATAATGTATCAAATTTGTATTTTGTAAATTTTATATGAAAACTTTCACATAAAATCGATGTGCAATAATTTAATTTGTTTATCTAAAGTTACTTTATGGAAATAAGTATATTAAAATTGTAAATAGAAAAAAAAAAATTTTTATTTTCAAATTTTATATGAAAACTTTCACATAAAATCGATGTGCAATAATTTAATTTATTTATCTTTGAATAACACCAGTTTAAGCCATTTTAATGGGTATAAGCCATTATTCAAAAAAACATATTTGACACTATCTTTGAGAGATGATTTGCCAAAAAAAAAAACTCTTGAGACACGTCTGAAGAGGTTTATTTCTTCACGCCTCAATAATGGAGATATTGTCCAGTTACAGTTCGGTGAGGTTAGTTTCAAATTGAGGGACTTCCCAAGCATATACCTTTAAATATAAAGTATCACAAACATATAAAAACTATACACAATGTTAAAGTTGCATAATTATTTCGATAATTATAACAAATGTTTGAAATTTAATTTTTTTAACCGCATGCACAAATTAGAAACCTGTTTTGGCTACAAAAAGAAAAAAATGAACCCTCATCAAAACTGCAGCCCTGAATTTAAGTTAAATTTACTCGTAAGTCTTACAAATGGTCAACAGCATATTTCACAAAAATTAAATTTAATTTATTTGTTGTTTGTAATACGCTGGCGCCCCCATCCTATCCTATCCTATCCTATCCTCTCCCATCTATCTATCCATTCATTTTTCGTGACTGGAACGTGCGACTTGAAGATCGTTTCCGTAAACTCCGGAACGAAGCTGCAGCAATTAACGTAAAATTATTTGCCATCCATCAAGTGTCGAAGTTTCCGAAGGTTCCATCAACCGGCCAACTTTATTGAGTCCATTATTATTATGGGGGCCAACAATTAATAAGCGTTCCAATTGACCCCTTCAAGCAACTTTGGCGGCGCCCTTTTTGAAACCGAAACTAAAACTGAAACCGAAACCGAAACGGAAAGTATAAATACCCTGCAAATCAAATACGGTTTCAATTTGGTTTAAATTTGTACTTTTCTTACTACCACTGATATGAAAATCAAATCAATATTCAAAACATTTGGATAGTTTTAAAATTATGTCAATTATAAATTATGACTCAAATTTTGAATATAATGTCAATTTTTTGGGAGAATTGAGAATTTTTGAATTTACAACAAAAAATTAAGCACCTCAGATTAAGTTTTTATATGGTTAGTTAATTAAAAGGTAAAATTTAAGGAATCTAAATTAAAAACAAAAATAATTGTTTAAAATCTATGATTTTTTAAATTGCATATAATTTAAATGTAGAATCAAACATGAGCAAAATTCGTGAACAAAATGAAATGAAATAAAATAAAATGAAAATTTTGATTATTTTAAATATGCATAAAAAATGTAAAAAAAAAAAGTTCAGGGTACCTTCTAGTCTAGTTATAATAATATAAAATATAAAAAAATAAATGTAGGTAACAAAAATTTGCAAATTTAAAGTCAACTTTTAATGCAAAAACTTCACATTGAGTAAAAAGGTGGAATACCCCTTTTGTTCAAGAAGTTGTTGTTTGATTCGGAGTTTGATTTTAATTTTGATTTGGATTTGGATTTGGCGGTGGAGTGTTAAAATGCGCTACTTAAACGCTTTTGTTAAGTTTGGTTAATGCTTTTTTTTTGTGCAAGTTTTTTGATGAATTGCATAACAAGCTGGCAAATGGCTCGCAGCACTGAACTGAATAAAGATTAGCGGCTGCCTCAAGCTGCTGCTGCTAATGCTGCTGCTGCTGCTGCTGCTGTGAAGGCGTCGCAGGTGGTTGCATGGATGATGGCATAATCCAGAGCCAGAGCCAGAGCCAGAGCCGGCGTTGGAGCATCGCGTGGGCAAGCAATTAGAGTGTCAAACATTAGCATAAACCTGTGTTTCAGCTCCGGGCAGGGTCGAGAGCTCGCTTTTGGCCCCCGGCCTCGATTCGTTCGTTGGCCATAAAAGCGGCTGTTGCTGCGCTGCAGAGCCACAGTTGAAGTTCAGCTTTCGTCGCAGTCGCAATTGCAGTCCCAATCTCGAGTTCCACGCCAAACATGAAGGTGCGTCCACGCTCGAAATCTCGCCGGGCTCACCCAAGCGGACATCTATTTTTTTTGCTTGCATTTTTTTTTGTGTAGTGTTGTGAACCGATTTTGTACTGATTATCCATTATCTTCCATGAAGGTATTCGTTTGTCTGCTCGCTGTGTGCAGCATGGCCCAAGCGGGCTTCCTTGGCGGCGGCGGTGCGCTGAGCTCCGGCGGCGGCGGCGGATATAGCGGCGGTTATAGCGGCGGATATAGCGGCGGATATAGCGGCGGATATAGCGGCGGATATAGCGGTGGCTACAGCAGTGGCGGTCATGGAGGCGGCGGCGGCGGCGGCGCCGTTAAAATCATTAAGGTTATCTCTGATGGCGGTGCTGGCGGCGGCGGCGGCTACGGCGGTGGCTACGGCGGTGGTTACGGCGGTGGCTATGGCGGTGGTTACGGCGGTGGTCACGGCGGTGGTCACGGCGGTGGTCACGGCGGTGCCAGCGCTGTTAAAATCATCAAGGTCATCTCTGACGGAGGCGCTGGCGGCGGCGGCGGCTACGGCGGCGGCTACGGCGGCGGCTACGGCGGTGGTTATGGCGGCGGTCACGGCGGCGGCTACGGCGGCGGCTACGGCGGTGGCAGCTCCGGCGCCGTTCAGATCGTCAAGGTCATCTCCGAGGCAGGCGGCAGCAGCGGCGGCGGCGGCGGCGGCGGCTGGGCCTCTCAGGGCGGCTGGGCACCTCAGGGCGGCTGGGCTTCGGGCGGCTGGTAAACAACGTTCCACACTCACTTAGATACCTTTTTTTTTTTGTTGTGAACACCCGAATTGTAAATACTCATTGCATTGCAAATAATAAAACCTAAAACAAACAAATTCCTGCCATTAATCATACGACCCATATTCCCTTTTCCATTCGAGACTAAAAAGTCACCTCCTACAGCGACAATCGCAGCGGGAGCAGCAAACCGAATTCGTTTTCCCTGTTCGACATGACTCGCGTTTTGGCCGAATACAACATGGCCAACACAAAAGAGAACTGTTGGCATTTGGTGTGCCCGAATATGAAATCATAAATGAAAATTTATTTTCAGTGGAAAATTTTGCCGAGATAATGGTCATAATGATATCAAGTATGTTGACTGTATTAAAATCGGTTATTATAGTTGGTAAACGTTTATATAGAAGATAGAGGAATTATCTAAAAATGTGGTAGTGAAATATTCAAGTATAGTATATATTTGTATATATATTATATATGTTCAAGTTGACTATATTAGAAATGGGTAGAATAATAGATACATATATATATTTATACTTTACTTAAGCTGCTGATCGAAAGTAACTTTTCCATATACATCAACTATATATTTATATTATAATAGTACGTATTTACAGGGCCTTATGAAAGCTTCCAAGCTCGAAGCACAGTGTTGAAAGGAAAAGCACAGTAGAGAAAAGCTCAGCAAATGACAACGTTGGCTGCACAATAAATTTCAACTGCAAAATTTTAAATTATCTGACAATTCTAAGCGACATTTTTTCAGGGCGAAAAGCAGCTGAAATTTTAAAATGCTAAAATTTTGAAAATCGGCCGGGAATCGAACCTGGGACCCACAGCTTCAGTTACGAAACTCTTATCGACGGCACCACGCTCCCATTTAATTTCTATTATGATATAAAATGTCTTAACCATAAAAATGATAAGTATCAACAATAATTTATAATTATTGATTATTAAAAAATGAAAATATATATTTGTCAACTTTCCCACGCGGGATTCGAACCCGGACACTCCAACTTCAGCTGCACAACTCCTAACGGCTGGACCACTCCTTCGATAAATAACGTTGTAATAAAATTCAGTTTTACTATGCAAAAAAAAAAACGCAAGACAAAATTTTGCTTTTGCATGTGTGTGTGCACATGAACACAGAAATTGCTTGTGCTGCAGCTTGGCCTTAGCTTAGTCGTAACTTTGCCAAAACTCAACCGATTTTCATAAGGGCGGTCTTTTTGTTCATGGTTCGGTGTCTAGTTCAATTCTACATTTCAGTTTAAAAATAAAATTTTTGGTCCAAATTCATGTCAACAATTTTCGAATATATACCGTAGAGTTCCCATATAAGGTTAGGTCTCAACTTTCCCCAGTCGTAACTTTGCCAAAACTCAACCGATTTTCATAAATGCGGTCTTTTTGTTCATGGTTCGTTGTCTAAATGATTTCTACATTTCAGTTAAAAAAAAAAATGTTGGTCAAATTCTTGTCAAAAATGTTCGTTTATATTATATCCCTTATACCCAGTTTTACCCATTTTCAATGGGTTCCGGGTATAAAAAAGCACACGAGCTTAAGATTCTAATTTGAAGTTAGCTTTACGTATACTAATAAATAATAGAAAAATTCGTATATGGGCGCAGTCAACAGTTTGCTGGTTCAAGAGCTCTTTCAAGTATATGTAGATATATAGATATAATTTTTGGGGTCGGAGATTTCTTCACTTGAGCTTACACAAAATTTGTTTCCCTGCCAGCAATTTAATCGGTTGCTCGTTGGGTGCAAATGAAATGCAAGAATGGAAAAATGAAACTGGAGCTGACCTATCTGGTTAATGAAAATGAAATCTCTGTTAAAAGTTTTAGGGCCCGTCCGGCCCAGCAACAAGATGGACAAATATGTGTCTTTGCCATTGGCAGCAGCAGCAGCAGCAGCAGCAGCAGCCACTAAATGCAGGTGCTGCATTTCAGCATTTCAATTAACGTCTCCCCCTTCCCCCCGCCCGCTAGAGTATATAGAGTTTATATAGAGTGCATGTGTATATGTATGTGTGCTTTTTATTACTGGATGGGTGTTGACGTTGATGCGTTAAGGCTCAAAAACAAAGCTGCACCCTGGACTGTTTGGGCAAAAGTTCAGCGAATCAAAATCGAAGTTGAGCCCGAACCAAAGCCGAATCCGGCGTAGATGCGTCTCCGTGCTCGCTTGTTGACACATGTCAAAGTCAGAAGGCAAAAGTGCTGCCGCTGAACTTTGTAATCAAACTTGGAGACAGAAGCTTAACTTCTTCTTTAATCGGTGCCACAAGAAACTTGTCAATTTCAATATACCCCGCACACAGAAGACACTGGGTATATAAACTCCTCAGACCGCAATTTGTATTATATTAAATGTGTCAAATACTGCATCAAATTACCTCAGAATATATATATTTTAGATCCCAATTAATTAATAAAGTACTTACTTACAGGCCAACTGAAATTCTTTAAGTTCTGGTGCAAAGCTTTGCTTAGGTTTTGAACTTGGGTGACACACAAAATATTGCGAAACATATTCTTATCAATTAAACTTAAAATGCGGCGTGGGCTAAGTCTGCCAAGTAAAAACTTTTCTTTTAGCTGTTTCTTTTTGCAGCTTAAATTTAATAAAATTTGGCTAAAGAGAGAGAGAGAGAATGTGAGAGAGAGATAGAGAGATAAGAGAGATGTGAAGGGGAGAGAGAGAGATACGAGAGAGAAAGAGAGAGAGAGAGATAAGAGAGATGTGAAAGGGTGAGAGATACGAGAGAGAGAGAGAGAGAAACATGAGAGAGAAAGAGGCAGAGAGAGAGAGAGAGAGATAAGAGAGATGTGAAAGGGAGAGAGAGAGAGAGAGATACGAGAGAGAGAGAGAGAGAGATAAGAGAGATGTAAAAGGGAGAGAGAGAGAGATACGAGAGAGTAAGAGAGAGAGAGATAAGAGAGATGTGAAAGGGTGAGAGATACGAGAGAGGGAGAGAGAGAAACATGAGAGAGAAAGAGACAGAGAGAGAGAGAGATGAAAGAGGGATGAAAGAGAGATAGAGAGAGGGGATTTGCAATTTTTCTCGATATATCGACGCATCGATAATTATCAAAGATCGATAATAGATAAATCGTTTTGGACTGTTGTAAGCTGTCATTTTGCTGCGAGAGAGAGTGCTGCGTAGTCGGTTACACCCGACTGCAAAGTTCTTGTCTATTGTCTTTTTTTGATTGGAGTGTGAAGAAAGCTGTTTAAAGAGGAAGAGAGAGGAACGGATCCGCCTCGGCCGCGTTTCCAGAGAATCGCAAGACCTGTTTTCCGTGACGTGCCAGCCAATTAGCCGGACTGCAATTTGCGAGCGCTTAACCCGAATGACATTTCCGTAAAACTGCGGATGTTTGCGGGCGCAGCGTGTGTGCAGAAAGCGGAGCTCATTATGATAATACTGGTGCGAGGTGTGCACAACAGCTGCGGGCAAATTAATTACGTATACGCCACGTATGTGCCTGTGCGTGTGCGTGTGCGTGTCTGTCTCTCTGTCTGTGTCTGTCTGTCTGTCTGTCTGTCTGTGGGTATTTTGATAAACGGAACAATCAGCGGGTGTTTTCAGCCTGCTGTCGCACTGGGCTTAGTTTTCTTTCCTTCTTTCTTTTTACTATTTAATTATTATTATTGTTGTCGGGAATATTTCACTGCTGAAAATTTGAATGGAGGCGCAAACAAATAATTCTCGAAAGCGGAATTTCATTGTCCGATTGCCAGGTGAGCTGGGGTATAAATAGCGCTCAGCTGGCGCGAACTTGCTGCACTCGCAATGCGAATGGGACCGCCCACGATGCGCCACACCCACTCCGCCCACAAGTCGCTGCTGCTGCGGCTGCTGCGGCTGCTGCGGCTGCTGCTGCTGTTGGTGCCTGTCGGATTGGCCGGGGCACAGAACTACTGCGATCCGGCGCTTTGTCCGGGCGGACTGCGCCATGTGGTCTGCGGCAACAGCGGCGTAAGTAGCGCCCGACGCGAGGCTTCGACCAGCTACTAACCCTACCCCGCGGGTACAGCAATTCGCCAGTGGCTGCCGGGGCGAGTTTGTGCCGATCGATGGGCACATGGCGCTGATTTTGAAGGAGCACAACGATCGTCGCCATCTGATTGCCGGCGGGGGATTGGCCGGCTTCCCCAGCGCCGTGCGCATGGCCACCGTGTCCTGGGACAGCAGCCTGGCCACCCTGGCCGCCTACAATGCGCTCCAGTGCCGGATGGCCCACGACGAGTGCCGCAACACGAACGCTTACCGCTATGCGGGCCAGAACCTGAGCGTGCTCTTCACACGCAACGTGGACGTCGACGAGTTCCTGCGCCAGCGGATCGCCGCCTGGTTCGATGAGTACCGGGACGCGACCAGCGCCGATGTCGAGCACTACGTGCCACGTGCCGGACCGTGCGTATTATCCTAGACATGTGTACATCTATATATTGGCCTGATCCGTTTGCACTGCAAACATTCGCATCCGCAGGGCCATCGGACACTTCACGACGATGGTGAACGAGCGCAACAATCGCATCGGCTGCGCCATCGCCCGCTACACGGACGCCGCCGGACAGAGCGGAACCCTGCTCGTCTGCAACTATGCGGTGACCAATGTCCAGAACAATCCGATCTACCGGGCCGGACCACCGGCCTCTGAGTGCGTCAGGGGCCGCAATCCCAACTACACCAATCTGTGCGCCGAGAATGAGGAGTATGATTACAACACCTGGTCGACTTGATTCCGTTTCCCAGTTCAAACCAACTCTATTTCTCCTGAAATCCATTTCCCAGTGTGAAATGTACCCTTATTGCTAAGAGTATTGGTTGTCCCAAAAAAGGAGTAGACATTTTCAAACTGAGGAACTTTACAAAGTGGGCAACTTTTAAATCTCCTTTTTAATTTCCCAAAAAAAATTTATTATTTTATTACTGGTTGTTGCTCAAAGGGAAATTTTCATTTCCATATTAGTACTTTTAATTGTAAGTCTTCAAGGGGGCATTTTTGCTTGATTTTGTATTGACTAAATATGCAGACATCATTTTAATTCAAGTACTTCGTTTCATATTATATATTTGCGTATCGTAAGTCGACTAAACAACTTCCTTTCTAAAAGTACTTTTTAGATCGTAGGAGTACGTTTTGTTACCTGTTTAATTTCCCAAACAAATTACTTTTTATTGCAGAATTTTGCATTGACAAAAATATAGGTTTCTTTTCTTTCTCATTAGTAATTTCTATATCGTAAGTCTGGCTTTGCTCAACGAGGAAATTTAGCTGTCTGCTGGATTTGACTAAAAATATAGGAATATTTTTTATTTAGGAACTTCCCTTGCTAGTAGTACTTTTTAGATGGTACCACCTTCGCTAAAAGGTGAAATTTTGCTTGAATTTGCATCGACTAAAATATAGAAATCCCTTGGATTAGAGTACTTTCTTTCTAAATAGTAATTTTTATATCGTAAGTATGCATACGCTCCAATGCGAAAATTAAGCTATTTTCTGAAATTGCATTGACTAAAAATATAGGGATTTTTGTTGATTTGGGTATTACCCGTTTCATTACCCAAATAAATTTCTTTCAATTTCAACTTTTTCTGGCTCTCTCCAAGTGTAAATTTAGCTATCTACTGAATTTTGCATTGACTAATTTAAAAGTACTTTTTATATCGTAAGTCTGCCCTTTCTAGCTTTAAACGTTGAACTTGACTAAAGTTGGAATCATTGGTATTTGCTGGATGTTGCATTGGCTTAAAAATACACAAAGCTTTTACTGATTGGGGGAATTTACAAAGAGCAAATGGTACTTTTTCAATTGCTAGTGTGTTTTTTAAAGGGAACATTTTTGGTACATGTACCAAAGTAATTAAGTAATCCATGGAGTAATCAAGAGGTAGAGAGTGTTGCATATGTAGTCGTATATTATGATATATGAATATGATATACATATTATCGGATACAAGCTGATTGACAAAATAAATGTATAGAAAATATTAAAAAGTAGCAAATGAAATGAAACGTGACAATTTGGAATTTTGACAATTTGCAGTCAGCTATTATTCGTGCGACTGTTTTGATTCAATGATGCGAATTATGGTGGGTATATCCTCGATCTTGGTCGGATTTGTGACCGAGTGCGTAAATGGCTCCACACAATTATCCATGAACTTTGCCCATTTGCGCGTCTTAATGAAGTCCTGAAAGAGCGTCGCCCTGGATGGGATGCAGCGATCCAAGTAGAAGCGCATTCGCTGCCACATGTGGCCCGGATTTTGATCCTCCTCCATGAGCCAGTATTGCGGTATAAGCAGGCATTGAACCGTCGATCGGGCCATGATCACACGATGATCCGCCCGCTCGCCGACGCCAAACAGTCCGCCAAAGTACATGGAACCGACGTCAACGAAATGCGTCGCATAGTTGCCATCCTTCTGAGTGGGTGGGCGGGTGGGTGGTTGGGGGGTATATCAAGGATACATTTGTTAATTCGGATACCCACAATTGGCTTCGCTAAATCTGCGACGGTGGAGTTGGATGACAACGAGGGAGAGCTAATTGGATCCGATCCACGCGATCCGGGCTCGTGGTGCCTGCTCAGCTTGCTGAGCTTGCCAATTTTGCTGGTCGTGCGCACCGACTGGTTGATGCTCTCCTTCGTCAGGGATGGGCTGAGACTGGCCTCGGGCGCGTCGTCCGACGAATACTCGTCGTAGTCATCACCGTAGTCCTCGGCATCAAAGTAATCATCGAAATCCAACTCTGGTTGGGTCACAATCGATTGCCTCAGCTGGCGAATCGTGGCACGCGTCTTCCGGGCACGTTGCGGCAGCTCCTCGACGGGCTCCGGTTTCTGATTCAACAGCTTACAGTTTGCCTCAATTTTGGCGAACTCTGCCCTCCGCTTCTGCAGATTCAGAGAGTAGATTTAAAGATTTATCGAATACTTCAACTTCCCACCTGCTTTTTCTTGTTGTATCCAGCCTCGTCCAGCGAGGAGCTCGAACGCAACAGTTCCGTCACATCGAAGGGCTCCGCCCTCTCCTCCGCATCCGCATCGCTGTCGGACTCCACATTCACCACATCGGGCAGCTCGTAGCGCACTTCCCCCTTCAGATTCGATACCTAAAACACGAGTTTTCGTATTCAATATTTTAAATAAAGAGTATATATGCATAGGGATTATGTGAGTGACCTTCATGTGGAGGCACTGCAATATAACGCATTCGCCGCTCAACACAAAGTGGACATGGTGAATGCTATCCTTCTCCTCCGGAAATATCGTATCCAAGGGATTATATTGCCGCAAAATGCCGAATTTGCAGGCGCTCACAATCTGCAAATACATATAGGAAAAATTACAATTGCACTGTGATTGATTATTGATTATTCAATGTCACTATCGATCTATTATCTATTATCGATCCCGTCTACAAATTACAAAAATCGATCTTTAAATTAAATTAACTAATTTTTGTTTTTCAGGTTTTTCGAGAGAAAAATTACTACAGAAAATTAATGAAGTCAAAGAAAATTCTGAACCGACTAGCTTTTAGAATCGAACTCTCACTTAACACTGTACTGAATTTTGGGTTATCGATTATCTTTGCTTTAGCTCTCACCTGCGTCTCACTCATGTATTTCAGATAGCTCAGCGTGAAAATCGCTCTCTTTTTCTCAATCCAAACTTTTTTGACATACGGCATCAGCAAAGCTCTGAAATCGACATCATCCAGGGCTAGAATTTCACAATTGCCTGGAATTACGACTATTATTAATTTTGTTAATTAATCAAGTGGATTATCTACTTGTGGCTCTGTATGTGTTCATCCGGACATTTTCCTCCAACAGTTCAACCTCGCCAATCCAGTCGCCTGGTCCAAAAAATGCCTCCGGCTTCGATTCCATCTTGCGGGTAATCTGCGGACACAGCAGTTGGAATATAAACGATCCATTTTGGGCTAGCGAATTTCAAGAAAATACCTTATTATATATGTTTCTGGACATCTCGACCTCACCGCTAACCATAAAATAAACACCGGTCGGTATGTCGCCCTCCTTCATCAGGGTGCGACCCGCACCGACCACCATAAAATGGAGGTACGGCACCAGGCGAGCACGAATTTTCTAAAAGAAACAAAAGAAAATAAATAAAACTGATTTAAATTGATATCCAGATCTGTTGGAAACACCTACTGGCGGTATTTGGGTGAAGCAGCCGAGGCCAGCGACAATCGTGCACAGCTTCTTCCGCTCGGGAATTGTGCGGGTGCGATGACGTGTAGCCAGGAGACCTTTTTGCTGCAATATATTATGTAATTGAGAAATTCAGTTAGCTAAATGAACGGAATTCGCTTACGGCCATGGTCAGAATTCCCGTCTTGTGCTTTTTGCGCACCAACATCGCCACATTCTTCTTCACGTTCAGGGTAATCCCTTGATCGTCCGCATCGGTTATCCATTGAAAATTGGCAAAGGCGATGCGGACCAATCGCCGGAAGCGCAGCTTGGCCAGTTTCTTTCGCAGCACATCGTCAACCTCCTTGTTGCGCTTGGACATTGCCTCCAATGTGGGAACTGCAACAATTTTCTATTCAATATCCTGTTCAAATTTGCTCCTTGGATTCGTGTGCTGTGTGTTTTTTTTTATTTCTGTTTATTTGGATTCTACACTTTGAAATTGAATACTAAATCGGAGTCTACTCGAATGAGGAATGAAACAATTGAGAGATGAATCCCTGAATCCTAAGAGAAATTCTAAGCAAAATTATACTTACATTTCATATTAATTTATACCAATAGAGTACGTTCATATATGCTGTAGTATATTCAAAAGTTCCTTTGAATAAAATTCAAATAAGCGATTTTTATCGATTTTAGCAAAACCGGGTTGGTTATCGATCATTTGAACAAAACTTAATATTTTCTTTCATATTTACATTTACTTTATCAATGGGTTCATGGTCTAAATATTTGCTTACATTCTCTCGTGCGTGTTCGTGCTTGCTTAGACACGAAAAGAAGCACGCAAAAACGACAGCACGTGAAATTAAACATATTGAAAAAATTGGTACAGAATTCAAGGAGCTGTGAATATTTGAAAATGCACAGCTGACATTCGTATTGATATTTCCAATATTATTGTAAAACTTTAATAACACTTATTTGTTTATAATTTAAAATAAGAAAAAGTAAACATAAGCACATTCACGTAACGTAAAATCGGTGAAATCGAGAACGTAACGCATAATGCAATGTCGTTAACGCAAAACTCAGCAACGTGAACGCAAATTCAGTATTTCTGTGTGGTATTTTTTAGTACATTTTGTGTGCCGATTATTGACCATTGCCGGCATTTAGCTCGCAACACGGCCGCCAGTTGGCGTTGCAAAGCAAACGGTGCCACCTGATGTGCTAGAAAACGTCAAACGCGTGGCAGTTGAACACACACTGTTTTCCCCCTTTTGTTTACGTTTACACAGCAGCAAATTGTGCATTGCAATTGCGTTGCGGCGCGTTATAATTTTCGTTGTGCATTTGTGTAAGCAGCAGCAAAAGCAATTTGCATTGCAACTGTGATTGTGTGGCATTTAAAAGCGCTAAGTCGCTGCGCTCATTAATCATTATCGCCGTTTGCCTTTTGATCGTCGCTTTCGCAGCGGCGGCTCACCTGGTTCTCGTTTACAGCCACACACACACACACACATACACTAACAGAAGCACACACACACACACACTAACATTCACTTATTTTCAGATTCACACACACACACACTTGTGCCTTGACATCGGCTTCGCATCCAGAACAACAAAAATCCAAATCACATCAAAAATTCTTCAGCTGCTGCCGCTGCCGCTGCCGCTGCCGCTGCCGCTGCCACTGCCACCAGCCGCTGCTGGCTTCAAAAATCGCTGCTGCGGCGTTTGCTTCACACTGCTCTCTGCTGCCCAGTTGCCGCTGAGACGTCGACGTCGACAAAGACGCAGACACGTCAACAGAAACGCGAGTGTCGGAATTTCAATCTGGACCCAAATCTGAATCGGAAACTGAAACGGAATCGGCAACTGCAACTGCATCTGCATCTGCAACCTCACCTTTTGCACCTGCAGTAACACATTTGCCGTGCGATGCGTGTGAGCAACATACGCAGCGGCCGCATTTGCCGCCTGGCCCTCTGCCTGATGGTCATCCTGCCGCTGCTCTACCTGCTGGCCAACTGGAGCGATCATCACAAGCGCGTCCAGGAGGCGTATCACTCCCGCTTTGGCGGTCCCAAGTTCAGCCACCAGCGCCTCGAGAATCGACCACGTGAGGTGCCCAAACTAGTTGATGGTACGTACTTAAATAGTTCGAGGAACCTATTTAATCTTTAATTTGCTGGCATCTCCAAATTCTTCCCAATTACATGACAACATTTAATTGATATTTTTTGATTGTTTACCAGCCAAAATTGTATAAAATTAGGAAACTATATACAAATTGCTCCTATTTTCTGGCATTTACTTTCCAATTCCAAAACTTCAAATAGGCTTACCAAAATACTATCCAAACATTATCTTGAAAAAAACTGAAATCAAACAAATTGCTATTGTTTGCTGGGTTTGTTATCAATATAGATTTAGGCTGTCTTATCATAATTAATTAAGCTCTTTCGAAGTCTCGTCGTTCATTAATATCAATGTGACAAAAACAGAAATGGGTAAATAAAAAGCCGCTTACAAATATAAATTTATATATATATAATATATTTATAATGAAAGAGATTTTTCTAAGTCCGAAATATGTAGAACAAATTCATAGTTAAACTAAAAATATAATTGATCTGTGATGATATCATATAATATCGTAGCTTATTATTTTGTATATTTGTTCTGACCATATATGTATGTTATTGGCCAGGTCTGATCGTATTTGCAATATGTCTGCTTTTTTATCGTTGCATATTTTGAATTGTGCTCATCTATTTACTTTGATCTGTTTGCCTCGAGACACACACAATTTTGTGTGCTCAAGTGTCGACCGTTATTGACTGGAGAACTGTTTGCTTTTGCAGGTCTGGGCAACTTTGAGCCGAAAGATCTGAAGCCGCGCAGCGGGCCGGGTGAGAATGGGGATGCGCACACGCTGTCCCCGGAGAAGAAGAACGTGGCGGATGCCTCCGAAATGGAATACGGCATGAATATCGCCTGCTCCGATGAGATATCGATGCATCGCTCGGTCCGCGATACGCGACTGGAGGAGTGCAAGCACTGGGACTATCCGTACGATCTGCCCACGACCAGTGTCATCATTGTATTCCACAACGAGGGCTTCTCCGTGCTGATGCGCACCGTGCACTCGGTAATCGATCGCTCGCCCAAGCACATGCTGCACGAGATCATCCTGGTGGACGATTTCTCCGACAAGGAGAATCTGCGCACCAAACTGGATGAGTATGTCCTCCAGTTCGATGGCCTGGTCAAAATCATACGCAACACCGAACGCGAGGGTCTCATACGAACACGCTCCCGCGGTGCCATGGAGGCAACAGGTGAGAGAGATTTATGGAAGACACTGTGACTACTAATATTTTTATATTTATATTTAAAAAAAATGATCGTTATGATTTATCGTTATGCTGTAGTTAACAAAAACATAAACCAAAATCGAGTTCATTTAGTTAAATTGTTTAAAAATTAATTTATTTTGGTACCAGACAAGCTAGGCTTAAATTAGGCTGTAGATCGAGTTGACATATATATTTTGAAATTAATGAGGCAAGAAATTACAAATACACCATTTTACTGTCATATATCAATGCCCTTTAATACATTTTGTTTTTACCTAAACAATGTCTTAGCTTAACATAATTTATAAAAATACTTAATTTTTATATAATACACAGGAATTTTTTTTAAAGACATGAAAAGCATTAACCTGAATACAGGTACAAGATTTTATAATATAATGAGCAATGTTTTCTTTTATGAAAACAACAAAAGTACATATAAAACATCACATATTGTATATGACAGGCATTTATAATATATACTGTCCAAGATAGAACATATGATCTTTGAAAATGTCCCCAATCTGTTTGAGCTAAACTGGGGTTAGTTTATGAACGAATACGATTTATAATATTTATATTTATAAGTATATCGTATTCGTCAAGTTAGGAACATATATAATTTATTGGTACATATCGTATATTGTAAAAGAAATTTGAAAAAGGATATTTAATCAAATGCAATCTTTCTACTTATTATTTTGTTCACATTTAAACTGACTTTTCCAGGTGAGGTGATTGTATTTCTGGATGCGCATTGCGAGGTGAATCTCAATTGGCTGCCGCCGCTGTTGGCGCCTATTTATCGGGATCGGACCGTGATGACGGTGCCCATTATTGATGGCATCGATCACAAGAGCTTCGAGTATCGTCCGGTTTACGGCAGCGACAATCATTTCCGCGGCATCTTCGAGTGGGGCATGCTGTACAAGGAGAACGAGGTGCCGCGTCGGGAGCAGCGTCGTCGTGCCCACAACTCGGAGCCCTATCGCAGTCCGACGCATGCGGGCGGTCTGTTTGCGATCAATCGCGAATACTTCCTGGAGCTGGGCGCCTACGATCCTGGCCTGCTTGTGTGGGGCGGCGAGAACTTTGAGCTCAGCTTCAAGATCTGGCAATGCGGCGGCAGCATCGAGTGGGTGCCCTGCTCCCGTGTTGGCCATGTCTATCGCGGCTTTATGCCCTACAACTTTGGCAAGCTGGCCAGCAAGAAGAAGGGTCCGCTGATCACCATCAACTACAAGCGCGTCATTGAGACCTGGTTCGATGACACCCACAAGGAGTTCTTCTACACGCGTGAGCCGCTGGCACGCTACCTGGACATGGGCGACATTAGCGAGCAGCTGGCATTGAAGAAGCGTCTCAATTGCAAATCGTTCCAGTGGTTCATGGACAACATTGCCTACGATGTGGTTGACAAGTTCCCCGCCCTGCCGGCCAATTTGCATTGGGGCGAGCTGCGTTCGGTTGCCTCCGATGGCTGTCTCGACTCCATGGGCCATCAACCGCCGGCGATTATGGGTCTCTCCTATTGCCACGGCGGTGGCAACAATCAGCTGGTCCGTCTGAACGCTGTCGGACAGCTGGGCGTTGGCGAGCGCTGCGTCGAGGCGGACCGTCAGGGCATCAAATTAGCCGTTTGTCGTTTGGGCACCGTCGATGGACCCTGGAGCTACAATGAGCACACCAAGCATCTGCTGCATCGCGTCCACAAAAAGTGCATGGCACTGCATCCGACGACGCAGCAGCTCTCGCTGGGCCAGTGCGATGTCAACGATGGCTACCAGAAGTGGCTCTTCAAGGAGATTCGTCCGCACTGGTAATGACGTCTCTTGGACAACTAAGGCAGGCAACCGGGCGTTAAAGCTATATCTAATAAGGGTTTCAATACGATGTGCACCGTAACACCATGGGGGGTGGATGGGGACGGGGTTTAACGGGGGGATGGCACCGTTTTTAGACAAAATGGAATTTAGTGAAAATGAAAACAAATGGAATTGTTGTTGGTTTTATAACATACATACATACAGACGAAACACATAATATTTTATAGGCATCGGCAATCGGTTTAGCTTAACTTATTTGTGATTCCATATGATATTAATCAATGCAGATATTGTCGATCGTCGATTATTATCAATTTTGTAAATTAAGTTTCGTAACTGTAATTTTCATAATTTCAAGCTGTGATAAACAGCCCACAAATTGGCAAACTCTTAAAAATATATATATATATATATATATATATATATATATATATATAAACAAAAAAACAAGAAACTTATATTAAAGCTAAGCTTTTTGTTGATACTAGAACAAAATTGTAGATTGGTGCATGCTATAAAATCTCATCCATATATTATAGTTGTATAGGTCCAAAAGTTGATATATGACAACAATTGGCTAAACCGATTGCCCGAGTCACCCAATTCGAATGCAAATTGCAGTTGCGTGTGTACACACATTTGTTGTGCACAACGCATGTGAGAATGAGTGAATGAGAGTGAGATAGCGATAGCTGTTTTCGCGTGTGTGCGAGCGGTGCCGCTGCTTGCAACAAGCGAGCGAGCGAGCGAATCGTGTGCAATATATATATAAATATAGCGATTGGCGCCAGATCGTTCGCAATATAGCCTTCCCAGGACACTTTCATGAATATCAAAAACAAAACTATTTTGTAATATTTGTAGTACATATGCCTATTTTAGCTCCATGGAAACATGTATATTTAAAAAAAAATGCCTTTTCTTATTATTTACTAAGTTTCTTGCTGCCACATTCCAGAAATAACTATACGACTTTGCCGACTTTTACCTACTCATTGTTCCCTATTTGACTCAATAAGTTCGTTTTTTGTTTTAATATTGTTAATATTAATTTTATGTATATTATATACTTTTACAGATTTGTACTCCCAAAAACAATTTGTATCACGCGCATTTTTGCAGTCGCTGTGTTTTAAAAGTAATTTTCATTATACATTCATATACATGCATATATATGGTATATACATACAATAAATACATCTATTAATATTTACATTCGAATGTAACTTTAGAGTTATAAGTCTGAATAATGAATAGAAATAAATAAAAAGTTTTCTAAACACTACGTTTAACTGTTTAACAACCATTTACATCAGAAAAATTTACTTGTTTGCAATAATTCAATTGTTAAACATTTTCATGGAAAATAAGATTTATTGATTCAAGGCTTCTAATAATACGACCAATAGGTTGTAAGTAAAAACTGTCTTACTGAAAATGAAAATCGGTTCAGATCATAGATATTCTTGATCTATGATTTTTTGTTTTTTTTTTTTATAGTAATTGTGACAAATATAATCGATTAACAGTGTAAATTCGCCATTCTAAATTTTGACAATTTTTTTAAATGGCTTTTTTATTAAAAAATTAAAAAAAATCTTATTTTCAAAAATGCATTTAATTTAAATGTAGAATCAATCTATTGTACAAATCAAGATCAAAATGACATCAGACATGAAAATCGGTTTAATTTTGACAAAGTTAAAGGATTTGGGATACATGGGAGCTATGGACCCGAGAGTTTTACATGTCAAAATTGTTGTTAATTATAAGCTGTCAATAAAAATATTGGCGCGGTATCTGACGCGAGTTATCGCTACGATATATGTATATATTTGAAGTTTCATGTCTGGACAGACGGACATTCCACAAGCCTAATACGCTCTGTTCACAGTTAACTTATTGTCGCGTATGACTCAGAATTGATGGATTGATCAATAATAACGGGTGTTATCGCTGGCCATTGCCCAATCCTGTTGATTAATTTGTGACTGTGGATGACGCCACTTGTCCGATTCCAGGGAAGTCCTCTACGGGCTGAGCTGTTGCCGCGATTGGGTTCTGCGAAACGTCCAGAAATCGAATCCGGAATAAATCAGCTATGGCGGTTTTGTCAAATTGGACACCTGTGATTTGCGCCATCATTTCAAGCGAAATATTGCATCAATTCGAACACTAATTAGAAAGCTACCGTTCGACTGTCTGTCAAATTGTCAGGTGCTGTTCAGATTGTTTATGGTTCTGGGCTACTTATCAGAGAGCCAAATAGAGAGGATAGCGCGTAAATAGATACCCTGGTACATGGGTATTTTGCCGCTCGATTTGAGCGGTGCGGAGTGAAACGCAATGCCACCAAATTGTTCAATTTAATTGACTGAAGTGGGCTGGGCCGGGAACAAGCCTTATCAGCACTTGTTGTTATGGTAAATACACGTTAAAAATGGGTAGCCCCCAAATTCTTATTCAGTTTGCATCTATGTACATTTTGTTAATTTTATAATTCATGAAATTTTTGTACTGTTTGTGAAAGAAGGAAAAAGCAATGTTTACTTTTATATATTAATGATTTTTTTCGTAACATTTTGTTATTAATTTAGTTTTTATTATTTTTTTGTAAAATTTATTAATTTTTTTATATGTATTATTATGTATTTAAGAGTTGGGAGACCTTTTAATATCGGCATATTTTTGGATCAATAAAATGTTAAATCGAGTCCAAAAGTAGTTCTGAATTCTTAAAAGCATTCAATGCATTAGGCAATATTAACTATTAACTAAAACTAAATTAAAAAAAAAAAATTTTAAATATTTCAAAGCACTATTTTTTTTTTCTATAGCCTCTAGAATAATCTCGATTTTAGTGCGATAGAGCATTTGGCATACGGATGTGCTCTCTTTTTGTCTTGTCTTGTTGTTGGATTAAACCTTGTCAATGGAAATTGTCAATTGGCGTGATAAGGGCCGAAGCCCGGGACCGGGCAGAGGTGTGTGTGTGTGGTGCAAAATTAACTGAAAGCAAATCAAAGAGTTCCCCTTTAATTGGCGCAACTATAAATAATAAAGAGTTCGCCACTGCAGAGCTCATTCAGCGATTACCATTCGCAGCAGTTGGAGGAATTTATTCAAAAACCAAAAAAAAAACAACTTTTCAAAATCTTTAAGGGAAATGTGCAAGCTGAGTTTCTGTCTGTTGGTAGCTGCCATCTTTGGCTGCCTGGTGGCCGATAGTTTGGCGGGCGTGGCACGCGACGCCGATATACATCGCGATATTATTGTGGTCAAGAATGTGCGGGAGTACGCCGCCCAGCATCCGGGCCTCAAGATGCAGCGCATGGAGAAGCAGCCGACGACGGCTCGCACCGGCGAACAGTCCGTCCGTTATACGACGGGCAACCGTGTCCCCGGTAAGCGATAGTTGGGCAAATGCGGAGCAATAGCAATGTGGCTCCTTAAGCTATGCAACAATTGAACGGGTAATAAATTTGTGTGCTGCCTACTTTCAGGCGACAGGCTGGTGGCTCAGGGCGCCGATGTCTTTCAGTATGGCGCCCGTAAGGATGTCAGCGTACAGCTGACGTATCCCGAGAGCGGTGTTGGCGCCGTTGTCACCTTTGTGGAGATCATTTGCACCCAGGATAACATCGATGGCAACGCCTTCGTGGTCGCCGGCGGCATCAGCCAGCGCTTCATCTCCATTGTGGTCGAGGCCAAGCAGACGGAGAGCTTTGCCTACCAGGCCCAGTACTACGGCCTCGATCCGTAATCCGAAAGACCCAGTTCATCAACAAAAATGCATTTTCAAAAATTTTTCTTTCATTTGCTGTAATCTTTGGAATATGATTGTACAAATTATCGCATAACACCTACATACATATATAAATGAATTACTATCTATACTCTTTGTGCACAGTCAAGAGGGAGCCTCCGTAAATCTGTTTCCAGCAGATATATAAATCGAAAGTGTTCACGCGCTTCCCCACTTGAGGAAGCCTAACCAAAGCCATAAATAAGCGCTAAGCCCTGGGGGCTATGACGGTAACGCTTGGCGCCCCAGCTGACGTCGGGATATTCCGATTGAATGTCACATTATCTAGAATATAGAATAGGAATTTTTTTTGGGAAAAGTCACGCGACATCTAAGATTAGCGATATGTGGTGTCAAAATCAAGGACTGCAGTCCTCTAGCTAGACTGATAAAAACCAAGTTCAAGTTATGAAAACGAAAGTTTTGGAAATTCTTGGTAAATATTAAAGGTCTGTTCTCGATAAGCAGGCAAACGTGGCAGCAATAACTGTTATTAATTGATATTTGCTATCGAAAGTGTTGTTTTATTATTTTTGCTTTTCTTTACACTACAATATTTGCTAAAGGGAAGTACTTTTCTCATATATGGGACTGTAGGTCGCGTTTGGCTTGAGAAGTTTGAAAACAAATATCGTTGGTTAGTCAGACCAAAAAACACTTTATTTTGCAAGTGCCAAACGATAAGAGACCAGAGTGTGCTTGAGACTGAGATACCCTATAATTTGCAATTAAACTGAATTTATGAAACTAGGTTCGCATATTGAAATAAATTTGATTTCTACAATTGATACAATTTTTATAAGTTTATTATTCTATTTTTTTGCTTTTACATCGCTGAGTCAAAGCAACAAAAAATTATGTCGATTAGCTGCCGCTTCCCGAAATATCCATTTATTATTATTTTATATTGTTTGCTTTTCTGCGCATTATGTATATCAAGGTTAAGATTGCAAAACAAATCCAACAACAAGCCTCTAAACGGTGCCAGGCAATACTTCAGTCTAGTTATCAAGAGCGATGATAATACTTTTCCTATGGGCTCAATTCTTGCAAGCATAGAATTTAAAAAAAAAATAAATACAAATAGCGTATATTTAAAATTTATTGTATTTATTGAATAGTATAAATATCTTTTTTTTTCGATAACGAACGTAACGAAGTGCTTGTATTATATATATATTTTTTTATAATTCTTTATGGGCTTTAGATTTTTATATTTGTTGCCAAGTGAAAGTGCATCGTAAAATTCTTAAGTATTTGCCTGCTAGATATTTTATTTAGTGAAAGGAATTTCGTTGAAAAATAGGTAACATTTTTATTTAAAAAATTTGAATTTTTGCAAACAGATTAATGATGATCTCTTCCAAAGATAAAATTTGTTGCCTAAACTCTGTAAAGTGTTTCTGTTAATTTAATTTGGAATTTTGCGATTTTTTCTTGAAATTTGATTAATTTATGCATTCATAAAATTAGCATGGTGTCGACTAGTGAAAGGCACTGTGTGATTTTGATTGGACATTTGCTGTCGCAATACGATAAATAAGTACATGTACTATGAAGTTAGCTGATGCTTTTTTATTTATATAAACTGCTCCCGTCGATAAGGAACTCACTTGCGCACCAAGTTGGGCAAACAATTTGAAGTGGCCAACACGGAGGCGGAACTAAACGTCTCAGTTTCAAGTGAAATATATAAATATTCTAATATGTGGCTTAAATTGTGGTGTGATATCACATGTCTCGATGATGATCGAGGCTGCTGTTGTTGTTGTTGTTGTTGTTGTGATAATTATGGGCATGCGACCAATTGGCAATTTGGTGATTTAATTAATTGCTTTGATCCGTTCGGTGTTCGGGCATGTCTAAAATTATTGGCTCAAGTGCTCTATTAATAGACACTGAGCAAATTATTGGCAATTGGGGGGCCCCAAAAGCCAAACTATGGCCAATTCGAAAAAGACTTGGCTGGCTTATCGTTCAGTCGACGAGCGGCCTTATCTAACGCTGACCGCCGATAAGAGGCTGGCGGTATAAAAGCCAACCCAAGTGCCAGCCAATGCACAAAACAGTCACCCAATAGATTGCACAGGGCGCGCAACCCAAATATACCCGATCTGCCATCGTATATCCAATACTTGTTTTATTTGATTTTTTTTTTTGTTTTTTGTTGTGTTTTGGACAAAATGCTGCAGTTGATCCTCCCGTTGATGCTGCTGAGTGCTTGCGCACTCTCTGCTCCTTCGCAGTCGACGTCGCAGTTGCAGTCGCAGTCGCAGTCGGCGTCGCTGTCGCCGTCGCATCGCGTCTCAGATCTCTACTATACGCCGATCAGTCCCGTAACCGATGAGACGCGCTACACGACCCGGAATCCGGATGCGAAGCTGGTCGCCCTCAACAAGGTGAAGCACGCCAAAGGCAACATTGTGTTCAGTACCGGCGAGCGCATTAACGGTAAGCTCTATATAGATATATATATATATATATATATATTTATGTGCAGCCTGCTAATTGGATTACTCGTTGCAGGCGATCGGATGCTGGCGAACAACTATGATGACGAGGGCTTCACCGCGGCCGAGGACATTGAGGTGGAGATGAGATATCCATCGAGCAGCGGCGTTGCGATCACTTTGACCAGCATCGAGATCTATGTGGACACATCGGCAACGGATGCGGATGCCTATTTAACGGACGGTGGCATTGGCAAGAGCAAGGCCTCCATTTTGCTGGCCAGCAATCAGACGCGCCAATTCTCGTACGAGGTCTTCTTCTACGGTTACTAGACTAGACAGCGAAATTGAAGCAAACAAACAAACAAAATAAAACAGCATCTGCAACTTGGAACTGAACTGTGATCGCCATCGCCAACGCCATCTGTCCGTATGCCATTCCTTCTCTCAGAGAGACAACTTAGTATTATAGAGATATCGTTAATTTAAAGAAAAGAAAACAAAAAACTAATAAGAACAAACAACAATTCTTCGAGTTAAACTCACAAGATTTGTGCAACTTATTCGACATGTTTTTTTCGGTTCGCTTATCAGACGGCTTGATTGGTTTTTTTTATTTGTTTATTATTATACTCTGTCATGAAGTGAAACTGGTATATTGGGTTTGTGTCCGACAGAGACTTGAAACTTTAAATATGGACTTGTAGTTATGCTCTTTAAAGTGTTAAGATTTTTTTTGCCACGCCCACTGGAAGGCTGGCAAAAACACAAAACCATAAAAGGTGAAAATTGTTCACAATTTGAAAGATCCGACCGTTTTTAAGCTAGAGTTACCAAATTTGGAAATACAAATTTCGAAATCATTTAAAATAAAAATAATAATAATGAAGAACGTGAACGAGTATAACGCAGTCGGTAATGCCCGCCCGTTCTTACTTGTTTTTACTTTTGTTTTTCAAATACTTTCAAAATGGCAATGGCTTATCGTGCACACCCACACCCACACACACACATACACACACACATACATATATGTTATATGTCCACATTGAGGCTCTGACGCATGCGTATCTCAATTGCGGCTCCATTTAATTGAAATGCTCGTTCCAGATTCTCCGAGTCTCCGTTGCCCCCCCGCCCGGCTTGCTCGCCCAGTTTGTCGATATAAATGCATCATATGATCTGTTATAGATAAGGTGACGCAGCTGGTGGCACGTGTCGCGTGTTGAAGAGGCGCTAACTGTTAATTGATAAATGCACAATTTGATTGCAAAATGCAATTGAGTTTCTGTTGTGGGAAAGCCCCCAATATCAATATGTCACAGATACAAATGATATAGCCTGGAAGTAAATATGCCCAACAATGCTCAGCATTGGTTATTATTATTATTATTTTTATTATTATAATTATTATTATTATTATTATTATTATTATTATTATTTTTATTATTATTATTATTATTAAAACTAAAGTGAAAGTTAGTTGAATAATCTTTAAATTGTTCCTGGAATGTAGAAGGGCAATTCGGAATTTCTACTATGTGTGAATAAAATGATGATAAGAAATTTTTAATATTAATCGCAGTATATTTTTTGTTGCCAAATCTGACCCGGGACAGTTTAAAATATACGCGTGATTCCCAATGAGAAGAACCAGGTTCTTGTCTGGCTTCTTAAGGCGTTCGCTATTGATAACCTATTAATAACTCATTGTTAGGGGAAAATCTATATAATAAATATAATATATTATATAGATATATATAAACATTTTGTTCTGCATGAATAAAATCGAGGTATATATATTAATTGCATCACGAGTATATATATTTCAAATTTAAAGTCTGTAGCTTAAATAGATTATTATCTATTCTTTTTGTGAACGCGTAAAGCGCTCTTTGGACACAGTTCCAAATGATCTTGCAAGCCAAACGGGCGAGCTGCTAGAAATTAAATTAATTTCAGTTTTAACATAACATGATGTTCTCCATCACCTCAATCCTGGGAGGGGCTTTGATGGGACTTATTACTTGAGCAACGGACCGGCTCCGAAGAGAGGTGCGTTTTTTAAGCTTCTTGTTACCAAATGTGTTTGTGGCCTAATCAAAATGTTGTATAAAATAGTGGGCGCTGAATGCTTCTTTAATGAAAATTATCCCAAAAGCTCATGTAGACCTATTAAAGAGTGTGAATTAGTCAAAACGAACATCATAAATAAAATTTGGTCACTGAATGATATACCAAGTTGTGGATTCTTAAACGCGTTCGGCTCGGAAATTATCTGCTGTTCCGAAACATGTGCAATTAAAGTTGAAGAAATTATCACTGAGCCCAAGTAAGAAATTATATATATATATATTTTGTTTTATTATATATATTTTACGCTTTCTTCTTTTGCTCAGCAGAGACAACACACGGAGTTACAATCATCTGGTTTCCCTCGGATACATGAAGGGGCTTTTAGATGATATCATCTTCCGCTGCACGGGGATTATCGTCTCACCGAACCAAGTTCTGGCGACAAGCAAATGCGTGAGCAAAAACCGGATTGATCGGCCCTCTAGAGTTCTATTGGGTGTGAGTGACCCTTCAGAGTCCGACATCTCATCAATAACTATTGGAATCAAGGTACTATAACTATCTGGAAATTTACTGATCAATGAGACCTCGGTTACGACAAGCTAGGGATCTGTTTAGATAGAAACATCAAACATATTTTTAGAGTGGGAGATATAATTTGGAGTGGAAGAAAGTATCTATGCAGGCAATTTGTTACTCCAGCACAGATTAGGAATTCCGCGACAAGAGATCTTTTCCCCCTTAAAAGGTGCCTCAAAAATTCTCTGTTGTGAGATTTCCTGAAATATATCACAATAATATTAATTAATTAAGTTTCTAGAGAAACTATTGAAGAACAGAGCTAAACTTGAACAAAACTGGTTTCAATCTCCTTGCAGAAAATAACAGAATTTCGAAACGATCTTGCTCTGTTCAACCTGACGACCCAAATCGATGCGATTGAAGATATAGCGGCAACAGCGAGCGTGGCCAATATTTGTAACGAGTCCGATCTGAACGAAGAAAACAAGATGTACGCCGTGGCCTTCGCCCAGAATAAGGGTAGGGCATGAATCGAACTAAATCTTAAATTAAAAATCTTTCTTTTTTATACTCGTTCACAAAGTGATCGAAATTGTCGACGGCAACATCAACAACAACAACAGCGACAGCGGCATCTTTGGCGGAAATCTCCGATACAGGCCGGGGTATGAAAGCTTAAAGCTTATGTACTATTGAAATTGAAATATATTTGCATATCGTATGAACACGTGTTCAATTTAATAATCATAATCAGAGGAAACTATTTCTGTTCAAAAAATGAAGTGATTTTTAAAGATTTGGTTTAAGTACTTTAGCCCTGCGAAATATGTCTCAGTTCGTTTTGAAGTTTGCCACAAAAAAAAGGCTCAGTTCATTCCAAGTCAGCCCCTTGCTAAGATCGTAAAATTCCTGGGCGAAATGAATAGCCCCAGTTCAGCTGGAGCCGTCGAGTCGCTGAGCTCGGACTTCTTTTACGGCTGGGACCTGCTGTATAGGACCGTGGAGAGCCGCATTAAAAAGAAGGCAGATGTGCTGATGGTCCTTGCCCACTTTATGCTGACCAAACACTGCAGCTTCCGTTGCGTTGGCATCGGTGACGATAAGAGCCAGCCGGACGACGAATCCGGCAGCGAACTTTTGCCGGATCAGTGGAACGGCGATAGCGGCAAATACTCGCTGCGGTATGTGCACAACAAGGTGCTCTATTTGCTGCTGGCACACCTGACCGAAGATGCCTTGATCATCAATTTGCTGGACGTGAACACGAAGAATGTGTCCAATCTGTGCGTGACTCCGGATTCGTTGGTGGCCAATCTAAAGGGCGGCATCGCAACAACAATGCCAACAGCTGCGGCAATTGTTGACCGCTTTCGCAGCGAACTCTGCGATCCGGTTTTTGCGGTTGGCTCCCATGGGGTTGTCCCGCCGCAACGAACCAGCCAGTCGCCAGCTCAGACCTCGGATCCGTTGCTGATCGAGGCCAGATATCCGGTGGGCTATTTGCCGCACAACCTGGAGCCGACTCCGTACCGTTTGCCGGATGTTGGGCGCGGCGATCTGGATCCCCTCTCCGGTGGCATGGGCAATCTATTTCCCTACCCTCAAGTCCCGGCTCCTAATCCCAACGCTCCCAACATACCCGGCCAGGGTGCCCCAACTCCAGATCACGCACAGCCCCCAGACTGGAATCCGGATCAGTATATGTGAGATGCCCGGACAAAAACAATGAATAACAAAATCGATAGTTCAACTACATAGTTTTTTTAGCGTTACATTTTCAATCGGTCGAATAATAAAAATAAATCTGCATTAGCACGTGGAATGAAAAAACAGTTCTTTGTCAATCTATATAGATTTATATATCACAGTCCTGTGAAAAAGTTATTGTCAGCGTAATAGAGGTATTATTTTCATTTTCAACAATCTATTTTTTAATTCAAATAGAAAAACTTTCTATGAAATCAATCGGAATTTCATGATACCATGAACATTATATATTTGTTTGTAATTTAATAAATACATCAGACAAACTCTAGACGGAAGTACTCGACAAGAAGATACCCTATTTTCGAATATTTATCAAACTAAATTAGTTTCTGCGATGTATAATACTTAAAAAATGGTTTAAAAATCGATAGTTATCGATACGAATAAAACGGTGCGGGTTATTGTTTGAAATGTTTTACAATCTAAACTTAATACGTTTTAAAGAGAGATCTATGAAGAGAGTCCGACAAACCTCATTCAGCTTGTTAAATAGATTTTGCAGAAATAAAAAAACGGTTTAAAAATCGATATTTATCGATAGTAAGAAAACGTTGCGCGTTATCGTTTGAAATGGCTTACAATCTAAACTTAATAAGTTTTCAGAAGAGATCTATGAAGAGAGACAGAGAAACCACATTCAGCTTGTTAACTAGATTTGCAGAAAATCAACTCATTGCACATTACTAAGCTCTATTTCAGTTCAGTGATAAATGTGAGTTTCAGTGTTTCGTATATCAATTGTTTAGCTTGTTTCCCACCCATGAAACAATCACAATGCAAAGTGTTTCTCTTGCGGCTTAATCGAACTCGGAACAGCTGGCGCTGAGACACTTCCTCAGTTGCCGTCGCTGCTGCTGGCAGCGACGCTTGCCCAGTGGGAGAGCGGCAGTTGAGCGCGAGCGACGCGTCTGTCCAGTTCGTTCGTTTACGGATCGTGACCATGCGACGAGTGTTCGGTGTGTTAATCACGCTGTTTGGCTGCTGCCTGAGCGGCTGTTGGGGCTACTTTAGCCTGGAGGGTGCGTACTCTCTCTTTATCGCTCTCTCTCTCTCTCTCTCGGGCTCTCTAACTGACATGCCTTTGCAGTGGGCGATCCCTGTCCGACGCGCGAATATCGCAGCAGCTGCCAGCCGGCGGAGCTGTGCCCGATGCTGCCGCAGTTCATCCAAAGTGGCCGTCTGTCGTCCAAATCGGTGGTCAGCTGTGGCTATACCACAACCGGCGAGAAGATTTGCTGTCCCCTGGACACGACGTTGCGTTTCTCGCCCAGCGAGAACGAAACAACAACAACAGAAGCAGCTACGACAACAACAACTGAGGTCGCACCCTGGCTTAGCATCTTCCAGACCGATCGCGAGTACGTGCAGCGTTCGGTGGCCTTCACGGCGCCATTCAGCCGGGAGAGCGTTGTGTTCCCGGACATGGGCAAGCGGCCGGGCGCCGAATGCCGGACGCCGCTGTACGAGGGCAAGTGTCTGGCCGTCTCGCAGTGCCGGAGCGTGGAGACGCTGCTGCAGCAGCGTCGGCTGCGCGACGACGACATTCAGACGTGCGCCAAGGGCACCGTCGAGGAGATCATTTGCTGTCCCAGCAATCTGCCGCTGCAGGCGCGCGGCCAGGTGGCCACCGAGACGCGGCTGGACGCGGGGCAGCCGGCGACGACGACGGCACAGCCGGCCGATGACGCGGCGGCCGATGATGCGGCGGCCATTGCCAAGGCGGACGAGCTGCTGCCGCGATACAAGCACCTGGCGGCGCTGGCCTATCCGAACGCCGCCTACGACGGACACCTGCATCGGTGCACGGCGCTGGCGCTGACGCCGCGGCTGCTGCTCACCGCCGCCGGCTGCGGACGGGCCACTCACGCGGTCTTCGGCGTGGCGGATATGCGCGACGTGGACGTCGACGAGGACTATCTGGTTGACATTGCGGTGAGAGATCATTGATTGAGAGAGATTATGCAAAAAGTTCTATTAAATTCAAAACTGCTAATGTAGAGCAACTTTATCAAAATTGTTCCGATTGAACTGCTGTATAAGGGAATAATCGGATAGCAACTCAACTTTTTTTTTTTGGTTTTTAAAGATTTTCTTATCTAATACGAATTTTTTTAAATGATTGAATCCGGTTTTTGCATTATCTTGAAATCTACTCTATTAACTAAACCTACTTCCACTGATCAAAATTGTTCCGATCGAACTGCTTTATAAGGGAATAATCGGATAACAACTCAACTTTTTTTTTTGTGTTTTTAACGATTTTCACATCTCATAGGAATTTTTTTTAAATAATCGAATCTGTTCTTGCATTATCTTGAAGTCTACTCTACTAACTAAACCTACTTCCACTGAAACTTTATCAAAATTGTTCCGATCGAACTGCTTTATAAGGGAATAATCGGATAACAACTCAACTTTTTTTTTTTTGGTTTTTAACGATTTTCTGATCTACTGGGAAATTTTTTAAATAATCTAATCTGTTTTTTGCATTATCTTGAAGTCTACTCAACTACCTACACCCACTTCCACCTTCCCTCCCTCTCTCTCTCTCTCTCTCTCACTCTCCTCCTTTTCTTACACAGCACGTCGCTGTTTATCATGAAGATCTGGCGCTGCTCCGCCTGGCGCATCCGCTGCAGCTGGACGAACCGAAAGTCAGCCTGGCGCCCATGTGCACCCAGTTCGAGCTGACGCGTCTCCAGGCCAGTGGACAGCTGCTGGCCACCGCCTGGGCCAAGGGCAATGGTGAGTTTCCTCAACTCAGCTTCTTTTTTTTCTTTTTTTTTTTTTTTAGCTTAACCATTTCTGTCTGTCTTTTAGCCAGCGATTGTCCGTTATATGAGCTGCCCATGCGCCTGTTGCCTTCGGCTGCCTGCCAGGACATTGGCCGCTCCTCGGCGGTTCAGGAGCTGCCTTCGAGGCATCTTTGCCTGGCGCCCATCCAACTCTCCGCGCTGAGCGCCAGCAATTCCTCGTCGTGTGCTCCCTGTCCGGCCGTTGTGGGCAGCGTGCTCCACTTGCGCCGGCCCAGCGGCAGTCGCTGTGTCCTGGCCATTGCCACGCCCACCGGCGCCAACTGCGCGGCACCGGTCATGTACTTCAGCAGCCTGCTGGACCCACAGCTCATCCGCTTTGTGGAACAACAGCAACAGCAACAGCAACAGCATTAATTTAATCTCAAGGTGTTCCCGTGCAGCAAGCCGCTTGCCAAACAAAAATGTGATTAGTTTATTATTTAGTTGCAGTTTAGTTGTATGTATCGTAATTCTAAGTCGCAACTAAATTCTATATCCTATATACTCAGATTAGACGCAATATGTAAACTGGTTTGCTATAGAATCGAACAAAGCATCCCGAAAACTCAATAACAATTGCTAAATTCAGATCTGGACACAAGTCTCTTATCTACCGAACAAGTGTTGGAAAATACTTCACAAAAAAAAGGTGGAACAAAAGAGCACAATTTAAGAGCGTGTGACGTCACGAACTGGCAATTAAAACAGGCTCGATTTTAAATTTCTAATTAATCATTTAAGTCAAAAACTAGAGTTATTAACCGAAGCTATATGCTATATAGATCTAATCGGGACATATTTGCTACATTTGTTGTGAGCACTGAAAATAATGAGTTCAGAGTCTACTTCAATAGTTATGCTACCTTAAGAGCGAAATTGTGACGTCACAATGTCAAGAACTCAGCATGTTAATTAAATGCGCTTTTATTTAAATGCTTTATTCTTCTATTCTTTATAAATTTGTTGTTTGTTCTTTCTTTTTTTTTTTCAAAAAACAACAAGTATGTAAAAAAAATCCCAATTTGTGAATTTAATTGGAGCGCATTCAACAAAGAAGTGGGCTAAAATAAAAAGTTCCCAAGAAGCGAATTTGAGTCAGTTCAGCGGCGCTCTCTGACTTTGACTTTGCTTGTGTGTATTCCCCTTGAATCACAGTGCTTGTTTATTCTTGTTGTTGTTGTTGTTGTTGTTGTTGCAGTTGTCGTTGTTGCAAAATGTTGTTGTTGTTGATACTGTCGGTTTTGTTTTTTTTTTTCGCTGTTGTTTATTTATGTATTTACCTGGTTGGTAGCTGCGCTCAGTTGGGTATTTTGATTCTGTGAAATGCTAAAATACAAACCGGTTGCCGCTCAGCGCTATCAAGAAGCAACAACAACACTGTTAACAAGAAGAAGAAGAAGAGCGACAACAACAATCGCTTGACCACAACCCCAACTGTGGCTATTGCTCCGGCTACGCTTCGGGTTCTAATCTCCGCTTCAGTTGGCAAAGCGACGCGTTCGTGAAAGGTTGCCCCTCTGTTGTTGCTCCAATTTAGATCAGTCCGAGATTCGATAAGTTCCGTGCTAAGCGTTTCCGTGCAGCCACCGTGCCTGCCACCGGTTGTAATTATAGCTTTATTTTGATTCCTTTATTTATTTATTTACAATTTTATTTATTTATTTTTTTGAGTGCAAGACAAAAAAAGTGCAGTTGATTTACATTTTTGATTTGTGATTATTAATAATCAAATAAAGAGCTTAAAGCTTGCGTGTGTCAAAGGTTCGTCTTCTAATAATTATTAAAACAGCAGCCACAACAACAATAATTATAATACAAATAATCCATATTTAAATACAAGGCATTTGTAGAGCATGCCAGAGATACGAGTTCGACTGTTTTTTTGTGTATAAACATTATCACATCAAGTACAGTGGAGCCTGATTAAAAGAGCTTGTATCAACACTGTTTATAGACTTAAGAGAATTTATAAGACACTTGAAAAGAGCATTACAGTTGCTGGCCACACATGGAAATGATTACCTTAAATGCAGCTTGCTTCATTTGTGACGTCATATGTTTGTTTTAAGCATAAGCTACAAACGAGTAGATACATATATATATATATATACACACACAAATATATATATATATTTGTATGCATCTAACAGTACAGAAATATACACATATCATCTCATAAATCGCTTTTCAAGTGCAATAGCTAAACTATTGCAACAAATAATAAACGCATATAGATCAGTCTAGACCTTATCATTTTGTTGAGCTAATTATTGTAAAAAAATATATATTTATATATATTACAATTATTTGCGTTAATGAAAAACTAGACTTACAAATGTTTGGCTCAACAACATTTATTTATCATATGTTGAATTTTTAGCTTCGAAGTTTTTTAAATATACAACCTATACATTAAATAATATTGAACTTTATTTATCTTTCGTACTTGCACGTTCTATTATGAAAACTTTAAAGATAACTAAACAGTCGAAAACAATAAAATTCCTAGAAAAGATAATTTGTTAATTTAATAAACCTTGTACTACAAATGTGTTTGAAATTTAGAATGAGGAAAAAAAAACGTTAAATACGTTCAGGTTATTACCAAATAAAAGTTGAAGTCCTTTAATATGCAGATAATCCTTAATCGGTAGAGTTTAACGAGCTAGCATCACCATAAAACCAGTTGATCACCTATAGTAGAAGGTTTGAAAAATGTCTGTGAATCACAAAATACCAACTTCTCTAGTCTTAGCTGATTTGGGAAATTTCCACATTAATCCGGAAATATGTATGAATTTTGTTTGGTCGGATGTAATTGAGTTTTCCAGTTTTAATTAAGCTGATGGTGCATGCCAGATTATGTGGGCCATAACAATAATTATAAATAGGTCAGCGCAGGTTTGCGATTATCAGTAAAGTAGCGCTCTAAATACGACAACACAAACAAAAATCTGTTTGAGGCGGCCTCGAGAGCCACTCGTACTAGGCTCTGAGAACAGACGACCTATAGCTTATACATTGTTATATACGATCTACAAAAAATTATTCATTTGGTGCACATATATTGGGCTAAATAGCGACGAAAAAATGAAAAATACAATAATAATAAAAATTGTCCCATAAAATATATATTCATGGTCAGGTTTAACATCAATTTAGCCATGTCCGTCTGTCCATGTTGAGATGTTGATACATTAACTTCCATACAAACATTTTGTCCTGTAGAATTTTTTAAATTATACGCAGAAGTTATTCAAAAGAATTAAGCGCAGTCTTGCGGCTTCATGTTAATTGCCTTACAAGGCAATTAAGGCCCCTCTATGCGATTCTCATGAATTCAAGTAATGCTTGCAGACATTTTGGGTTTCAGTAAGTTTTATTTTGTGTGTCTTATTGAAAAGCTATATTTTTAAAGTTGTGTTGTGTCGTTCTCTTCCTCACTTACTCTATTTACACTTATAAGAAAAGGTATGCCTATTTTTGCAAAAGTTTATAACAGTCATTTGCTGTCTGTACAAAATGACAATTACATACATTACCTTTTGTAGACAGAGCTGTAAAAGAGTTAACCTTATTGGATTTGTAAAACACGCCCTTCTACGTGATTCTCATGGTTTTAAATGTATAAACTAGCATTCTGCTTATTTTATTACATTTGACATTCAGAAAGACCTTAATCGCAGAGCTGATCAAGTCTGTGATCATGACGCTGGCCTTGGTAACTCCCAGGAGAATGGGATCCTGTCAAAGCCTTTTGCTGCTTGGTCTCATCCTATGTGGACTGCCGCATTTAGAGGCGATTGAAGGTATGTATTGGGTTTGGTTTTGGATTCATTAAATTGACCTCATCTTTCTTTCAGTAGGCGATAAATGTGTGTTGAAAGGGAATCTGCCGGGCATTTGCCGGACCTCATCCGATTGCTACCCGGTGATTGAGAAATATTTTACGGCGAAAAGATTGACCAACAGAGATGTGCCCTCGTGTGGCCTGACTTTGTACGAGGAGATTATCTGCTGTCCGATAGCCGAGTGCTGTGAGGATGACAATGGGTAAGAGTGGACAAAGAATTCAATATAATAAGGAATGCCTGTTGCTGCTTTTGTTGTTGTCCCCCCGAAACGCTATGTGCCAATTGTTGTTGCATGTTCCATATTATAAGCTAGGCGAGAAACTGGCTTCTAACACAATTCATCTGATTTACGTGCAGCCCAAGCCAGGTTACAACCACCACATTCGGCACAAGATCCACCACAGGTAACACAATAACCTCATCCACAACAACCACTCCAAGATCGGTGCCGACCACGCCGAGTACTCCCGTAGACCATAGTGGCTTGAGAACAGCATCAAGGCAACTGGATAAGGATTCATCGTTTTTTGATTTTGCTCAGATGCTTGGTGAGCACCATCAACAGTCAACCGAGCGCCAGCCCGAGCCGGTGGTGGTAATCAATGATGATGTGGAAGAGCTGCCAAGTCCCCAATTTTTACATGGGGAGAAGTTTCAGGATGTGGGTCCATTAGGGCGGGTGACCGATTCAAATAGGAAGCCCAAGATCATTAACAGACCTTTGTCATTACGGCCAGAGCAAATACCAGCTCAAATACCAAACCCATTCCCAGGACGGAGACCTGGTTCCGAAAATTGGTCACAGTCAGCACAGGAAATACCAGCACAAATCCCCAACCCATTCCCAGGACGGAGACCTGGTTCACCACAGGAAGAACCAGCTCGAAGGCCAAGCCAATTCCAAGAACGGAGACCTGGAT
>SCDY01000321.1:0-69748 GCA_004143825.1 Drosophila micromelanica
CGATTTTGATGAGGGTGGTCTTTTTGTTCATGGTTCGTTGTCTAAATTAATTCTACATTTCAGTTTAAAAATAAAATTTTTGGTCCAAATTCATGTAAAAAATTTTCGAATATATACCCTAGTGTTCCCATATAAGGCTATATCTCAACTTTCCCTAGTCGTAACTTTGCCAAAACTCAACCGATTTTGATGAGGGTGGTCTTTTTGTTCATGGTTCGTTGTCTAAATTAATTCTACATTTCAGTTTAAAAATAATATTTTTGGTCCAAATTTATGTAAAAAATGTTAAAATATATACCCTAGTGTTCCCATATAAGGCAATATCTCAACTTTACTCAGCCGTAACTTTGCCAAAACTCAACCGATTTTCATAAGGAAAGCCTTTTTGTTCATGGTTCGTTGTAATAAAAAACCGAAAGAGTTATCGATCATTTGACAGACAGACGGACATGGACCATTATACACCTTTTTACACATTTTTAATGGGTTCAGGGTATAATTAGCTAAGTTAGTAGTAGCTAATTTACTGATTTTATTGGACTTGAGAACAAAATTCTTTTCCCTAGACTTACGCCATTTGAGAACTTGCGCCATTCGTAGCTACCCGCATGATGATTGTAACGGTACTTGAACTTCTGCTGGATGTCATAGATACTATCCTCATCGCACACCGTCATATGCTGAACATGGCCAGTCAGGGCGTTTATCAGGCGAATGCGACGCGGTCGTTTGGTAATGCGACCAATGTGATAAAACGGATCCTGACTCCACATGGCGTGCTTGGTCCTGGCGAACTCACTGATGGCCACCTCCAGGATGGGTGGAAAGAGGACACGCGGAGAACCGGTGCAGGGCGAGATCTCTGTGCGTGGCTCACCATTCTCGTGAAAGAAATGAGTTAGATCCTTGCCAGCATGTGCGACCAGATAGTCCATATTCTACAGAGGAAAATGAGCAACCTTTATGGAGTGGGTAAAGCAAACATACGCGATTCCAGTGATCGATTCGATCTTTGATCATCGGCGTCAAGTCGAAGACATTCTTGTGTATAACAATCCAGCAGTCCAATTTTTTATTGTGTATAACAATCTCATCCATGAGATAGTATCGCAGTTTTCTTCTAGGTGGCTCCATTTTCTATGTGTGAAAAAATTATATAAAATACAATTTAATATATATTTTTTATTTGAATTGTATTTTGATTAACAAAACGTTGCCTATTATAATGAAAATTAATTGTGGTGGAGTTTGTTTATAATATTTATATTTACAAGAAGCGGAGTTAAAAATATCCTTACATTTTAAGCATATATTTTAAATATTTATATACATTTATTTATATCAAATGAAAGAAATCATATTATAATGAAAATTAATTATGGTGAAGGTTGTTTATAATATTTATATTTACAAGAAACGGAGGTAAATACATACCTACATTTTATGCATATATTTTAAATATGTATATATATTTAATTATATAAAATGAATTGGATTATAATGCGAATTGGGCCAAGAAAAATGTTAGATTTGGATTTGTATCTGTATCTGCATCAATTACAATTGATAGTCGTATACAATAGGTACTTATAAAGTATCCCATTTTAACTGCAACCACTTCAAGTTGGGTTTGCTTCAATTGATCCCATCTTCACCAGTTCATATTGGGCTAAGTACGCTGGGTACTTACAATAGATTCTATCTCTGGGCAGAGCAATTAATCTCGGAACTCAGCTGCAACGAGGCGACTTCTAATTTCATTAGAGAGTTGGAGAGGGAGAAATAGAGAGAAAGAGGCTGGCATTTGGTTTTTCTTTTGGGCTGCATAATTAGCCAGGCAATTGTCAAGTCGTCAGCGCCTCGCGCAGCCATCAATTCGTGGGTATAAATGGGGAAATAGATTAATGATTGCCTGGCATTTTGTGGCTGAGTTTGAAGAGTTTCTAGACATTTACGAAAGACAGTTTTATTGATGGGCTCTCGACAGAAAGCGAGTACCATGATATATGATCTGCTTCCGAGACGTTTAAGCTTCAGGCTGCAAGCTTCTGGAACGTGTCCAAAACGTGGGAATATTTGTATAAACTTTTGACATATTTCAGCCCCGACAGATGGCCTACTGGATATGGTTTAAATGCCAACGTAATTCCTATTAACTTCTTGCCACATATGTTGGCAAATTTTTTTTTTGGGATTCTGCGCACATCACGTGGCACATTGAATATATAGTAACAGTTGTGTAGGATCTGCAACCCTCAGACTGGCAGATAGAACGCCTTCCTAATAACAATTGTAGATTTTCAATTTCCATTTCTGGCACAACAGTTGGTCACATCGTTGGACCTTATCAAAACATAAGGTCAACCATTATGAATGTATATCTTTATAGATCTGCCCATGTTCCTATGAATTATGCCACACTTTTAAATTGCTTATGTAATCATTTTAAAGATACACTTCACCCTCCTCCGTGCTGCATATGCAACATGCTGGCCTCTAAATGCCGAGCAGCAGGGGAGGTGAGCGGCTCTCTTTTATATCTGTTTACCTAGATGGTAGTCTTGTGACTGCGTCAGCTGTTGCCAGCTCAATGAATAGTAAAAAAAAGAGATCGCAGCCTGTGGGGTGCTAAATATTATGTAGGGCCTGTTGTGCACCCTGTCGCTATGTCTAATTGTTTGATTGAATATGTTGATATAGCGTCATTCGAGTGTGTCACAAACAGTTATGATATAGTGTTACCGAACCTAAAAGTATGAGTTGATTTTATGGGTTACATTAAGTGACAATTGGAACCAAGTTTTAATGACATGAGAGCTGAGACTTTTTTCGTTTAATATATGTTTATTTTCAATAAAAACTAATTTTGTATCTTAAAAAAAATTTACCGAATTGGAAAGCTATATAATATAACTGTCACGGAAAAAATTTGTCGTATAATAAGGTTGAATTAAAAACATTTTGGTTTCTTCCGATATCTGGAGCAACCTTGCTAATTGATATATCACAGAAACAATCGCTAAAAAAATGTTTTTTGTATGGTTTTTTTTATTTATATATAATATGATTTATAATGTAGAATTATATAGAAACAATTGGCTTAAAAACATTTCATTTTTTTCATACGGGTATTTTAGGGTATTCATAAATGCTTAACTTTATTTGACAAACAAACATGAAAATTTGCATATCTTTGTAACATATAACATATAACATAATTAAATAATAACATTACATCACAATTTTTCTAAAGTATAACTAGTTATTCTAGGTAAGGGTATTAACTTTAATATGCTAACTTTTTCTATACACATTTCTTATTTAAAGCCAACCTAAACATTTTTTATAAAATCTGTTTTAAATAGCTGCAATTTAGCATTTTATTGGCTGTAAATCATTTAGAAGTCAACGCTGCATTCATCAGCTGCCACAAACTCTATCGACAAATGACACCCAACATTGTCTGCCAGCTATTAGCTTGGATTATTAGTTAATCCAAGATTTTATATATATATCCATATATATTTTATATATTTTTTTATAAAACTGGCGCCGCAGTTTTTTTTTTTATGTCTGTGGCTATGTGTCAAGGCAATGAAAATGGAGACAACATCTCAAATGTCTGAAACTTGTTTTAATTTTTTCTTATATTTATTTAGCCTACGCGCGCGACTTTTATGGCGATTGCAATGCAATTTTAATTATTGCACAGGGGAACAAATGTTAAACTAATATTAAATAATATATATGCAGAGTGCAGGCAGCTGCTGTTTTTTGTCACCATTTATTTTGTATTTTTTGCTGCTGCTTTAAGAATCGAATGGTGAATAATGCGAGTATTTGCTTTTATTTATGTTGCTGTTGTTGCTTTTGTAATTTGAAGTTTTTATGCAGTGCGGGGAAATAATTGCTGCTGCTTCTGGATGCTGTTGCTGTTGCTGCTGCTGCTGGCACTCAAGTGCACATTTCCTGCCATTTACAACAAAGTACACACGAGTAGTTGCTGCTATTTTTTTTTTTTGCTGCACTGCTTGCAAAGTACAATTGGGTGTATTGGTTGAGTGCATTTCTAGAAATTATTAGAAACCAATTTAGCTGGAGATTTGGAACATGGTCTACATAAGTCGTACCTTTAATAGGGGTAAACCATTCAGTAAAATTCATACTCGATATTTTTACAATTTGCATCTCTCAGCTGTAGTTAAACTGTATGAACAGCGTATTGAGCAGTCGTGGACACCCGTTTGCAGCACTCGAACATGTTTTTATTTATGTGTTCATAACGCACTTAATGGGTTTTTCTGAAAAGCGCTGCCCATTGTTCGATTTGTAACGGGAGGGGAGCCCATGCCCAGGGCCCGGATCCCGAATCGAGTCCCGATCCCGTTTCCCGTTTCCCGTTGCCCGTTGCCCGTTGCCCTTTCCCGCAAGTGGCTGCGTCTGCGCGTGACGCACGTGGTGCTCGGCGTAGGGGTTGCTGCATTGCATTGTTTAGCCGGGCTAGGGGTGGGGGGTGCATTTCATTATTTGGGGTTGCTTATGCGGCCAAGTGACCCGCAGCATTTGAGTGCTCGCCGTGGCAGGCGGGGCATTGTTTTTAGGCGCTCGCTTGTGCCTGCCACACGCAGGCGACGTCTTGACCCCAGAGCTGTTGCCACCAGCAGCTGCAACTCCTTGGCCAAAGATCAACACACATGCACACACACACACACACATGCGCTTGGCGTGTCAAATGGCTAACCAGCTGTGGCCATCGTTTCATAAATCAAAACACGCCACGAGCAAACAAATTGAGCCACATTGGAAAACTCAGCTCACTGTTTTTCCAGACGTTTTCCCCAGCTCAAACATATGTACAGCTTCACAGCTGAGCTGCGGACAATTAGCGCAGTCACACCCTCACAAGGGTCAGGGGTCAGGGGTGGGGGGAGCTGGCATTGTCCACAAGTGGCCACATTTTCACTTACCACCAAATGCAAATGAGCGAAAATGTTGCCAACATTGTCCACGCAGTGAAAACCTGCAGTATTCCAGAGGCAGAGTTGCTGGTTGTTCTGGGCAGTTGCAGCTGGCCATAAATGCTTTTTTGTTAAAAGGGGGTGACTATTGTAAAACTGAGCTCTCATAAAATGGCAAAGACCGGATATAATAAAGTTGCAACAAACAGAGTGAAACAAGCAAATATGCATTCTATATACTCACAGTAAAGCTAACTCTTCAATTTCCGTACAATTATAAACATATTTTGAAAAAAAACCATATCATAATTTTTTTTCTAAAAGAATTTGAAAACACTGAAAGTCAATATTGTTAGCAATTTTTTGTAAAAAATATATAATACATTAAAAGTATATTTTTGCATATATATCTAGAAAACAAAAATTAATTTTGAGATATTAGAAAAAAAATTAAAATATCAAAAAAGTTGAGTTTCTAAACATCATATTGTTTTAATGTATACAAAATATAATAAAGTTATTCAATGTTTTGTAACATCAAAAAAACATTTTGAAAAACTTGTGGCATATTAAAATATGAGAGAAGCATTAGTTTAAATTTTCAAAATTTTTTGACAAAACACATTACCATTTCATAATCGATTTTAAGAATGCTATACTAGTTCACAAGTTGGATAATGCGTTAAGATTTGTTCTCTATGCCTAGTTAATGAATGTAATCAACATATATCTTATGCCTTTTAGAGCTAGATAACAAAATATTTACAGAGAGATTCGTAGCTGCTATCAAGCTCCCATAGAACCGATTTTCAAGTTTGATGTCATTTTATCATATTGAATGCATTTAAAATTTTTTAAAAATGCAAATTGTTTTAAATATTTGATCAAAATGGGGTTCTTTATAAAGTTCAAATTCCAACATATTAATTCAAATACATGTTTTTGCATATTTTAGTAGTCAAAATTTTTGTATTTACATTTTTTTTTGTTATTTTTTTTAAGGGTAACGTATGGTCGCTTTAACCCCAGGATTTCGCATTCAGTCGATTTATGTTAGTTACTTTGAGGCTTGCGTGATTAATTGCCATTTTGCTTGGTGGCTATTTTTGTCCTGCTGTTGCCACTGTGGTTTTGCGGTGTTGTGCCCACAGAAAAGGGATGTGGCAATTGCAGTTTCTGTTCTCCTTCTTTTTTTTGGCAAGGATATGCGCACAACGGCACATAATTGCCAACTGATGTCTGATGGGTGAGGTCTGTTGATGTTGCTGCTGTTAACTGCTGATGCAGTTGGCAACAGCTGCCGCAATCACGCAGTCGAAAAACAACAACAAACATTCGAAGCCCAATATTAAAGTCCACTTAGAGAGTCGGCGCGTGGCGCTGGCAGACAAACCAATTAAAGTAAACATAGAGTATCTGTAAATCCTTTTAGCGCAGTATCTTATGCTGCCTGTGCATAGCACCCTCTCCGCCGACACATTATCCTTTGACACGCCCTTACCCCCCTTATTCTCGCTTGTTGTTGTTTTTCCAGTTGCCATGGCAAATCCATTCCAAATCCATCGGCGTCGTTGTCCGCGCATGCGCAACGGCAGCTGCCTGGCCAGTAGTTGACCCCAAGAACCCGAGTCTCCGACTCCGAACCGGAGCCTAGTTGCAGGCCGCTGACTTTGTAATCCTGCGGAAGTTGATTTTATCACGTGTGTCCATTAGTTTCCATTTAGTTTCCTTTCCATTTGCATTTTGTTTGAGGCGGCCACAACAAAACCAACCAACGACCCGAACCTAAAGCAACATGAGTTCAAAGTTCACTCCAAAAAACATAAATTTTAAGCCAAATGGTTCTTACCTTAATGGGAAGCCGAATCTACTCTATTATTTATCAAGCAAAGAAAACAATGTATGTTTTAAATAAAAAAAATTAAAAAAAAATTTTTTTTAAACTATAAATAAAGAAATAATTCTTAAATTTAGTTTGGGGAATTTTTTTAAAATTTTTTTTTCTATATTCATTATAAATTTAATTTTTAAATATTTTATAAATTTACCATTTATTAACTATTTAATTTTATAAGCATTTTTTTTTTTGTTTAATTATAAATAAATAAATAATTCTTTAATTTACTTCTGGTAATTATTCTAATTATTTTAGTTTATTCATTATAAATTTAATTTTTAAATATTTTTAAATAAAAAGATACAGTTATTTACTATATAATCTTTTAAGTATTTACGATACTTGGCTGGAATAAAATATATTTTTATAAATTTATGTAGAATACACTTTAAAATTATGAGGTTCTGACTTTAGATACTTAGTTTTAATATATATATTTCCGACCTCGCCTGGCCAGGCAATTAGTTTGGCCAACACCTTGTCACAAGTGGCAGCAAATTGGCTGCTCTTCAATGCAAATGTCAGTTTTGAGACGTCTCGAATGCTGCTGCAAATTGCATTATTATTAGCCATAATTTAAGGGGCCTGCAGCTTAGCCGTAGCTGTTGTTCTTGCCGCTGCCACGGTGTGGCATGCAACAAGCAGTTAGATTAGTTTATTCACATTTTGCTTGGCGTGCTGGAATGCAGTTGGGGGCGTCCCAAGCCCAGCCGTTAACAGTTAGTCGCTGTTACCCGCCAGACAAATGGCGGCAGCATTTAACATGCAACAACAACATCATTATGACACTCATTATCTATATTATCGTTATCATTGTCTTCATTATTGGCATTGCGCTCGTTGCGACATTGCAAGGTCGCCTCACGTGCAGCTCCCCAAAAACTTCCTGCCTGCCATTCATTGCAGTTAATTGCTGGCATTGTTGTTCACGTTGTTGTTGTCGTTGTTGTTGTTGTTGTCGTTGTTTCCATTAAGTAAATTCCTTTTTGGCGTTTTCTTTTCACATTGTCGTCTCAGCAAAATTCGCATTTTTTAATATTATTTAAGCGCATCCGTCGACTCAGCCGCAGTCTCAGCTTCAACCGAAGCAGCAATAACAACAACAAACAAGTGCTCAAGTCTGACAGACTGGCGGATACTCTATGTCATACCGCTACCTTAAGGGAAGTTTAATTTCAAAAAAATATACAATATAAATATAGAAATTTAGAATATGTCGGAAATTATGAAACAATTAAGGTATATTCGCAATTGATATTTCAATCGATATTTATCGATTTTAGGAATATAGAAAAGTTATCGATGCTTTTTCATAGGCTTTTGCTGAATGTGGTATACACGAACATGAGATAATCTCCAAAAACAGTGGCCGAAAACAGATAATTATCCATTTGTGGCTAACAGGGTAAGTTATCGATAATTTTAGATAAGCTTGATCTGAAGCAAAAACTTTTATTATTGGCCAATCGACTGCCAATTACTAGCCAATCGACTGTTTCGGCTAATCAAACTTATCTGACACATACTGAAGCACATTTGCGATATACCCAATTTTATTCAATTACCAAGAGTACAGAGTATAACAATGTTGTTCGCCCGCTCGCCTGCACTTTTTTGGGCAATTTAATTAAGTTTCGCGCTCGCTTAGTTAATATGATTACCGTTACAGTTGTTCCAGTCCGACTCCGACTCCGATTCTGAGTCTGTGGCTCTTTGTCTTTATGGGGATTTGCTTATTGGCTTTAAAATTAAATTCAACTTGAACACTTGCCGCTGGCAGCTTGTCGGCTTTGCGGTTTTTGATGATGTTGATGCTTCAATTAGCTCCTTAAATATCTTCTCTTCCCTTTATTTTATTGATATTTATTGAATTTTTGCGCTTAAAGCAAGTGACAATTTGCCTGTGTTGGTTTTAGCGAACAGTTCTTCCCCCCATTTTGTTCTCTTCCTTTGTGAGAAAAGTGTGAGAATGTGGTTTTTGGAATGCGCCAACATCACGGTTAATAAACTCTGTATAAACTTGGTTTGTGCTGCTTAATGATGAAGAAGAAGCTCTAGAATTGGGATTTTATTCATTAATAAGTTATGTACATATAGTATATATACATATAGTATATACTAATATATTGATTGGACAACAAAGTTAATATATCGAGTTATCTTCTAACGAACGGCCTTTCAGTGTTTCAATAGACTATGATCAATATCATTATGAATAATGCCTTCAATCAGCTTAAACACCATAAAACAATATCGTATATTTTTCAAGATATTTGCAGATATTTAAAAACAATATGCATCTATTGTATTTTTTTATTCAAAACACAAAAAAAAAAAATAATAATAATAAAAACAAAAATCAAAAATAAAAACAGAAAATAAAAAGGCATAGAAGGAAATATCATCGACCCTATACTCATGCGTACAAATTTATATATTCTTTATAATTTAATAAATTCGTAATATAGCAAATCTTGAAGAGTATTTATTTAGTCGTTGAAGTTCACTTTTGTTTATTATTTTTCCGTGATTGTTCAGTTGACCAATCCAGCTTGTAAATATTGCCACGCATAAAGCATATAAGCAAATGTCTGGCAAATGTCCATTACTAAGCATTTTAAAGGCACGTTTCGACAGCAGCCACCGATTCCCACTCCGATTCCCCTCCCCTCTCCTGATGCCGCCAACACTTTGCAGACATTTTGTCGCCTCGCAGAAAAACCTAAAAATAACACGAATTTATTTGCGGAAACTTCTTGCTGTGCGCTGTGTTGTTGCCGCACAGCCAAATCGTCGATTGCAACATTTTTGTTGAAAACGCCAAAGCAAATGTTGGTGTCTCCCCCTCTCCTGCATCGCCCCTTCGCCCCACCCATCATTCGACCAGACTAAACAAAGATGTTGCCCAATGTTTTATTGTGCGGCGAGTTTTCGCATCTGCTCGAGGCACGCGCCGCATTGAGAGCCCGTTTGAGTGGAGACTCGAATAGGATTTGGAATTCGAATTGGATTTTGATTCGCAATTTGAGTGCCAATTTTAATCGGAATCTTTAGCCCATAATGACCATGTTCTTGTAGCCCTATGGCCCAGCTGCCATTCGAGACGTGCCAAAAATATATTATTATATGACGGATGTTACGCGGAAGGGGAGGTGTCAAGTTTTCATACCCTGTTTTTAAAAACGCAATCGAGTATATTAGACTTGTGTATACCCTGGCAAGCAAAAAGCTTATATTTCAGCTCGTTTACATATAAAAGTCAGTAGACAAAAATTAAACATTTATAAAATCGGATCTTCTTAGGCTTTAACTAAATTTTTTATTCAAGAAAATCCTAAAAACACAGGAATATTACGCAATTTTAAACAAGTTACACTTTAAACTTTTTTATTTATTAAATTCTTTTTTAATTTTGCTATATTAACAATCTGCTTTTGATTTAGTTTAAAATTTTTTAATATTTTCATTTAATATATTTATACTAAATCAAGAAAAAACTACTAAATACTAAATTTTATTCTCCCATTATTTATTTTGCTAATATTATAATTTCTTTTAATTATCATAATCCTTATTACTATCTATATATATATATACCTAAATATCTTTTTAAAAAACATAAAGCAATCGTCACCCGCCAAAATTGTGTTTGTTGTTGTTGTGCACACACACATTTGCTGTGGCACACTCATAAAACACTCATCGAAAGCTTTTGAGTCTAGCATTGATTCATTGATTTGTTTTAATGAATACGCCACGCTGCCCAGCCCCAAGCCGCCACTCCCCTCCCCCCTACACCCATCGATTACTTTAATCGCTGTCATTTAATGCTATTTAATTTATGCGTCGTCTTCTTCTTCTTTCATTAAGTTTTTTATGTTTATGTCTAAAGCCTTTTTTGAATGAATGCTGTTAGCTTTTTGTTGCCAGATTTTTTTATGCGCTACCAAAATTGGTAGCAACGAGGCTTAGCGGCTCGTAAAAATGTCAATTTAATGCTTATGTTTTGGCCGAAACAATGCTCTCAAAAAATCAACTATTCGCCGATGTCAAGTGGGTTTTTCCGCGCAGTGACATCACTGTGGAAAACGTGAGGGAAAATCGCCAAATAAAATGCGCTCGCCGAATGGATCGACGTCAGCGTTGACGTCGCAGCATCTCATCGATAACTCACATGTGTGTGTGAGTGTGTGTGTGAGTGTGTGAGTGTGTGTGTGTATGTGTGTGTTTGTTTGCCAGTGAGTGAGTGTAGCACACATGAAAAGCGAATTTTCTCCCCGAGCGAAAAAAAAAATACATATCGTCGGAAAATTCATTGGCGTGCTGAGGTCGAATGTGTGTGTGTGTGTTTTTATGGGTGTGTGTATATGTGTGTTTGTGTTTTGTGGCTTTTCTTGGTCAACTTTGCCAGCTGTCGCTTGCTGCGCGCCTGCTACAAATATCGGAAAATTCCTTTGAGGATTTTGGCACAAAGGCGAAAATGCCGCTGCGGCAACCTTTGATGATTTTCCACGCACGCTCTCGCACACTCTGCGCCTTCCCTCTCCCTCTCCCTCACTCTCGCTCGGGCTCTCTCCCTCTCCGCTTTGTTTGGCATCTAACTCTGACGTTGAACATTAATTTTCCAGATAGTGGCATGGAGACGAGACACTTGCAACCCCCTCGTACCGGCTGCTCAGCCCTCAACCCCTCAACGGCAAACGGCAGCTATGAAAAATGTTTTATGGCTAACATCCAGTCGAAGCAGCAGCAGCAACAGCAGCAGCAGCAGCAGCTGCCCCTTCGCCGAGTTTATCAGCCTCAAGTGTTGCCGGCTGCTGCTGCTGCTTCTTCTTCTTTCATATACTTATTACTTTTGACTTTTTGGAGGAAAAGCATTTTCCGGCTATGCCAACGGGGCGAGTGTGTATTCGGTTGTGCGTGTGTGTAACTGTGTGTGTGTGTGTGTGTGTGTGTGTGTGTGTGTGAGTGCTCCTAAACGGTTCTCAGCTTCTGCGGTAGCGACTGTTGCTGCTGCTGCTTCTGCTGTCTGTTGGCATCGATTTCTGTTCGCCCGTTACATAATTCGCGTAATTTATTCAATTTTCAGAATTAATTTTTTACTGCCCGCGACTTTTTCGCTTTGCATATGAATTATTTGCTTTTATCGCAGTGACACCTTGAAAAACATACACAATTTTTCAAAATTTTTTATTATTTGTCATCATTTTGAACTTGCTTTCAATATTTTAAAACATAAGATATCAGCTTTCTTGATTTAATTGCGGGCCGTCTATGCTAATTGCATAATTGCAATCAGACGAAATTGCTCAATTCGTGACAAATTCATTATAAAAACCTTAGTTTATTGTTTGTGCCGGTTTTATACGTTGATGCCATCTGTGGACGAGAAGCAGTAGCATGTCGATGCTAGCGCCATCTATGCGTCATTGTCACAGTTAGAGACATTTTAGCTAAGGCAACAACTAGCCATTGTGAATTGAAGATTTATAGCTATTTTTATGGCTATTTCATAACAATTAAAGCATTTCACAATAAACGTACAAATTATTTATGCGAATTTCATAAAATAAAAAGAATACGCCAATAGATTTAAAAAACATTCCATTTCGGCATCAATATAAAACGTAAAGCAGCTATCGTAAAAATGTATTTTGATGTTCAACTTGCGGCATCTATATGTGATGGGGCATATAGCTTGTTGGGCGCCATCTAGTTTTTAAAACGTTCAAACTGAAATTAATTGTTAGGAGCGTAGGACTGTGAGTACTGTGGGTGCCCGAAAACGTTTTACTTTCAATTTATGCCTTTAAATAATATTAGTAGGCTTATTAAGAAATGTGTTACCAAAAATTTGTTTCAGCAAATAGACAAGAAAAATTTAAATTTTAATGAAAAGTTTAGAAAAAAAATAAAAAATAAAATATATAATAAATAAAATAAAAAGATTTTGATAAGAAATTTGGATTGTTGCAAGAACATATGTCACATAAGATGAATATCTAAGGGGGGCCCAGAAGCGCACGTAACTCACCATAAACTGGATATGCCAGAACATGCCAGACATAAAAAATAATTGTATCCTATCTATAAGGGCAAGGCGTTGATGAATTGGGCATTAAAAACCCGCTAAGTAAATCAAAAGCTGCAGCTTGGCAACAAAAAAAAAATGTGTTTGCTGCTGTTTTTTTGTCGGTTTGTGATACGAGCTAAAAGTCTGTGGCTCCTGTTCCTCCACTGCTTCCTCCTCTGCTTCCTCTTGCTTTTCCTGTTGCTGCTCCTAGTGGTGCTCCTGTTGCGGCCACGCCCAGCTGCACTGGGAACAACAAAGAACAACTCGCCGCTCTGTGAACTGTGGTCTGTGGCACTTTTGCCCTGTGGCTGCGGCTGAGGCTGGGCTCTGGGAGTGAGTGGACTCTCTATAATCTCGTTCAGTTAAGCGTCACGCATGCCACTCCCCTAAATTGATAGGGCCCGGCATGGCAAATGCAAACGCAAACAGCAACAAACATCATCATCAACGCCAGGCGGCCAAAAACGCGCTCATCAAAATGTTCCTTGTCGCTGGTTCTCGCTGCCTGTTGTTGTTGTTGTTGGTTGTTGGTGGTGGTGGTGGTGGTGTTGGGAACGACGGCGGCGGCATGCGGAAAATCATCAAAGCGTTTGCACGGCGGCTTTTTGCCTTTCATTGCGGCATTTCAAAGAAATGTTCCGACATTCGTAACAGGCGAACAGAAAACAGACGAAAGCTGAAATTGTGCCAAAATACCAAATGAAATCGAAAACTCGAAAAAAAATTTATACACACACACACACACACACACGCGGGGCAGGCCGGCACAGATGCGGTTGAACCACCACATCACTGCTAGCATATACAATTGGCTATGACCCGATTTCTGTACTAGCTTTATTATTATTTTACTTCATTTCTTTTTTCTTTCGTATTTTTCGCATTTGTGTTTTGGTGCGCGGTATTTTTACTTTGTTCTAAATGGCAACGGGAGGGGAAAAGGGGTGGCCGAGGCAGGGCTGAGAGCAAGGGGTGTGCATGCTTTTGCATGTGGCAAATACTTAGGGGCGTGTCAGAGGCAGAGAAGAAGAAGAGCACATTGTACGAGGTCGGGAATTAGCCTTAGTGTTAAATAATAAATAACTTAAAAAACAACGACATTTCACCGAAATTGCATAACTATTTTATTGTCTTAAACATCCATAGAATTACCTTGCCAAGTAACTGAACCAACAAAAAGAAAATAGCATAGTAGTTACTATATGCATATGTAAATAAAATTGATGCCAAAAGTTTTTGCTGTTTTTTAGGGTGTTTTCTTATTTTTGTTCATCTTTTTTTTTGTATTTTTTGAATGCTTGCTTTACACACATGGATTAAATATGTGAATATTTATATATATAACATATAGTACGAATATTTTGCATAATGAATATGTTTAAATCTTGTTTGGTTATCAGTACTATTTTTGTTTCAGTGTAAACACACATGATCGATTATTCATGTAGCTAGGATTTCTCCATGTGCTAAAAAGGGGATCTCTTCGCAGAGAACCCGTGAAAAAAAATTTCTCTAGGCTGGTGACCTCTATTGGTTTAAACCGCCGTGTGCACAGATCTGACGCAAATGAAAAAATTTGCCAAAAATGAAAACCGCGTGCACTTTATGTGTATTGTATCTGATTTGATATAAACTTGTTGATATAACGATTCGCAATTGTAGATATATATATTTTTTTTGTAGCATTGCGACTGCTGCTATATGTATATAATAATAATACGTGCCACTTTCTCTTAGTGTATTGTTAAGTACATCCGAAAACTTCACAAACAAAAAATCCAAAAAACATAAAAAACATAAAAAACAATTTAGTGCCTTTGCCAAAGCGCTTCCGTGCGCTTTACTTACATTCTTACTTTTTGGTTTTTGGAAGCTTTAATTGATTTACTTTATGCAATTGCATATTTGCATTTGATTAAAATATTTTTATAGCCTAGCCAAAATATTATGTGAAAACAAAAGTATTAAAAATAGGTATTTTTAGCGTTTTGCCAATTTGTGGAATATTTTCTGTTTTGGGGGAAGTTAATATAGAGATGGGAAATTTTTGGAATATATCTAAATTTAACCGGAATTATTTAAAAAAATATTGTGCCAATTTCAACAACAAATTATTACTTAATTATAAAATGGTAGCCAATTTATGTTCGAATTTAGAATGTTTTTAAAAAATGCCAAATTCAACCAATAATAGATGCAAATTTTTGAGCGCCAATTGTCAAAAATATTTCGAAGAAAAGCTGAAAAAAAAATATTATCTCTTTTAATTTGGATTGAAAATCAAGTAGAAACTTCTAACAAATGCAAATTTTGTTTAGCTGAAATTATAGATACCTAAGGCAAATGCAGCGTTGTCTAAGGTGTGTGTATTTATGGTTGTTGTTGTTGTGTTTTTTTCGTGTTGTGCTCGTGTTGATTGAGTCTCTTAATCCTTGTGACTGTTGATCAAGCAGGAATTATAGCTAGATGTGTGCTTCCTACACAGCATTAAGTACAGTACCTTGAACGCCTTCTTCAGGGAATAGTAAGTGGTGTTCTTTTACAGCATACAGTATATCGAATTGAATTCGAATAATACTTTTGTTAAACAGTGTTAGTCTACAGTTTTTTAAATGCTCGCAGCATTTCTTACACGTACAAATGTACGTGCATCATTCTGAGAATCGTTCAAGTGGTTTCATGTGCTTACTGATCGATCGGCTTGTTTTTAGTTTATTTTTACTTTTTAGTTTTTGTTTGGTTTTTAAGGGTTTCTTTATTATTTTGTTGCTTGTATTATAATAATAATCGTAATTATTACCGGTTCTACATAATTGATGACATTGTTTCATTATCAATTGTCTTCGTTTCCTTGCTCTATTTATCAATGTTGTGAATTGTTCGCATTATTTTTGTTTGTTTGTAGCTTTTCTTTTGATTTACATTTATACATCCAGTTATGTATATATATTAATTTATATAGATATATATATAATGGTTTATATATATATATGTATATATATATTTTTTTTATGTAGCGCATATTACACAATGGCGCGTTACATTATATAGATATATGTTTTCACGTCATGTCTTAACTTCTTGTGACCTCTCTGATAGAGGAGATAATTAGTATGTCAATTCAATCAAAAGTAATTTTTTCTTTGTTTGCTGAATAATAACATTTATATATTATATTTTAATGCGTATATAGTTATGTACTTGTCGTAAATAATTGAAGTATACATTTATATCATAATATTTATGTTTTTCTCATATTTAAATTGCATAGCGATTCCAATTTAAATATTTTCATCTCTTATTTATGCTTGCACAAAAAACCTTTAATAGGTATGACCATAAACATTTTGTTGCCTGTTTATGATAATGTGTGTAGTTATGTGTGTCTTGTGTGGTTTTGTGTTTTCTTTTTTATTTGGAATAAGTTGTTAGTACATTTAAGTTTTAAGTGGCCTCAGCCAGCATAAAATTTTTCTGCTGGTTTTTTCAATTTTTTTGTGGATATTTTGTTTCTTTTTTGTTTTTGTTGCTTAATAACACAAATTTGGCCAAGTGGCTAAACAGATATATATATATATTTATATATGTTATACACATCGATATTTGTTAAATGTTGCACTTAATTAATATAATCTTTTTTCCCAAAAATGTATGAAAGCCTGCGCTTCTTATTTGTATTTTTCTTAAGTATATAGTTTATTTGAAATATACAGCAATATTTTGTATTGTATATTTGTATATTTAATTTTCTGGATTTATTTGATATTTGAAGTACAACACACATATGTTTAATGTACGATATATGTATATTATATGTTTATATATTTGTAATATTATATGTCATTGTATTTATTTGTATTTGTATATTATTTAAACCAACTGAAAATAATGAAATAATTTGAACAAATGCTTTTAATAAGGTAAAATAGTCGTAGTACGTATGTTCTTAACTGTAATATAATTTTGAATTATTTGTTTTTATGTTGAACGTCATATGTATTTCAATTTAATCTATAAACAATACTGCGCCAAGATCGCAACTTGAATCGCATCGAGAAATTCGCCCGACACGGTTAAGGAATTGAAAACTTACCGTTAAATCTCATTTTGTATGTCCCAAATTAGGTTTTTCTCTTGTTCTGTCCGGTTTTCGTCAGGTCGGTTTTTTTTTTTTTTGTCAGGGCTTAGCTGTTTGTTCGAAGTTAAGATGTGCGTATATACAGCCTGTCCAGCGTCTGTTTCGTATTTAATGTATTTCTTGTTAAGTCAGCTTGCGTTTATCTAGGAACTCAAACCATTTTGTATCCGGTTCGTCTGTCATTAAATCTGTCCTGGGGTCGTCCAATCTGCTAACTATCCCTAAAGCTGAGTTCCGATCGAATTTCTCGATACGATCAAGTAACTAATTGGGCATTTTTGTTGCTTTTACACTTAATACACACACAGCTCTTATGGCTATGCGTCCTTTATATACTCGCATATTACATCGATATTTATATATATATTTTTTTATTTGTGTTTTGGAGCTTCACTTTTTGGACTCCAGCGGGAGTTTTATTTTGAAAACTCCGGGGTCATAATGTACCGTTCCCTTGTGTGCTTTACTAACAGCTTTCCATACGGGATTAGTTTTGTCAGTTTGGTATTTTTTGTATTTTAGTGTTTGGTTTTTGTATATCTATGTTACACCATCAAAGAAAATAGCTTTAAGAAATTATAAATTTGTGCCTGATTAATATACCCATACATATCGTATTTTGTATGGTGAATATTATAGTTAATACTTATACATATATATATGCCGTTTCATAAATATATATATTTATTTATATATATATTTATTTTTTGTTATACTTAAATTTTATGTGGTATTTTTTTCGTGTTATGTGTAAGTTCCGTTCAATTTTCTACGCATGGTTGTTGTTTTTAATTTAATATAATATTATTATATCAAACATCAATAATTGTTTTAATATATATTTTATGCTTTTTACTACAATACATTTAGAGTTTTTGCTTCTCATCTTTTTTTTTAGTACACTTATTTAATTTGTTTGTCAAAGAACATTTTGAAATATTTTGTTGTATTTAATTAACACTGAAAAAACTCTTGTTAAATTAATGAAAAAACTCACTACGAAATATTTATTTGCTTTTTTGTGTTTTTAAAAACGGTAAACTTTAATTTTTTTCAAGTACTTTCTACCACGTTAATAAGTTTTTGTTTTTTTTTTTTTTGAGATTTTTGCAAGCCCCAAGATGTTGTTGGACTTGCCACAGTTATTGTAATATTGTTTTTCTTTTGCTTTTGTGTTTGTGTTTTTTTCTTTTAATGAATCTTGTTTTTGTAACGAAAGAAATGCTAACAAATAAATATTGCGTCTAGTTAAATGTTTTGGTATTTTCTTAATATTAATTAGTTGACATTTAGTTTTCAAAAAGTTTTTGGTTTTTTTGCTTTTTGTTTTTCAAACTACAATAACTCATTTTGCTGCAATATGTTTTTAAACACCAACTGCTACGGAAAACTGTTAATTATTTAGTTATTTCCATTTAGTATATGTATTCATTTTGTGCTTACTTGCAGCTTTTGCATTTAGTTACAACTCCGTTCGAATTAACTTAGCTGCTATTTTTACTCATCCTTTATTGTTTTTTTTTTTTTTTTTAGTTTTTTTTTGTATTTTGAATAATTTGCACTTAATCAACTAGTTTGTATTATCTTTAGTCATTTTGTGATCTTTGTAGTCATTTGTATCTTTGTGGCTGTTCCTTGTGGTGTTTCGTGTAGCGTGTTGTGCAGTATTTTATTTGTTTCAATATTAAATACCACATTTAAACCATGTGTTCTTCGTTAAGTTCCTGTTTTACGTTTTCTATTTGTCCTTTTGAAACATTCAAAGGGTCATGCCTGAGTGGAGAATTCTTTTTGTTTGCTAGTTTTTCTTGTGTGTGTGTGTAGGTGTATTTTAGTGTTGGTGTGTTTTCTTTTTAGTATGCGGCAAAAGCAGTAATTAACAGTTTTTGGTTTTTGTTTTTTTTTTGTTGCATTATGACTCAATTTCTAGATGTAGCTTTCCTTCATATGTGTGTGGCACACCCTCCTAAACACATTGGCTTTTTTAAAATTTATTAATTTTTTTTTTTTGTTTTTTTTAGCTTGTTATGGTTTTCGTTTTTTTGACAGTTTACAAGCCGAACAATTTGCGAGCATCGAGTTTAGCTGCCTTGAAATCAGATGAGAAATACATGAGTTTAAAACGATGCCACAAATTGTCAGGATGTTATCTACCATGTTATCTTTCTATACCTCGTATGTTTTTTGTTTGCTTCTTTCTTGCTATTAAATCATAAGTTTTAGGATCGGTTGAATGAGAAACTGAATAATATATATAAGTATTTATAAATCGCACACATATGGTTTGGTAAAACAATATTCAAATAGTTTTCAAAAGTTACACGCAGATATTGATTTATCGATAAGCCATATAAGTATTGTATATGAATAATTGTATACATATATATATAGTATGTTTCTTTTTGCTTTCATATATAATAATAATAAACTTGTATAATTAATTGTCATACACATCAATAGCGTCTTGTTGTATCTTGTTTTAGGTTTCTTTTGTAAATAGAACTTTGTGTTTTGTTTAGGTACAAATTTTGCATTTATCCTTTGCGGTTTATATGTATGTATATGTCTTCTCTTGTATATGTATTTGTGTTTTATATGTTTGTGGATGTGTGTCGAGTGTTTGTGTTTGTGTTTTTGTTTCTTGGGCTTTTGCGGCATATGTATACCATTTGTTAGCTTGTTGTTGTTTGTGTTCTCGCTGATAAATTTCAAGCACATCGATTAGTGTTTTTCACATAAGAGTAGGGGTATTCTGTGTGTAAGAAAAATGCCTTCATAATTGAATTTAAATGCTTAACAGCTACACATGTATATATGTATAGATATATATAAATATTTTGTTCGCTTGTATATATAACATTCAAATATGCTTGTTTTTTTTATGTTTATTTATATGTATATATATGTATTATATAGAAATATGTGCATTTTTTATAGTGCTGGGCACCACCCGTGCAGCGCTGCCAACTCGCTTCAAATATCCACGCCAGAGACGCGCTTTAGATGCCACGGGCTGGTGTTGCACCCAAAGCCGGCGTGCCGGCTGTGTGGCAAGCTGCGTTGCAACGTTGCACGCGCTTTTTTCTGGTGCAAATCGTGCTGAACAAAGGCTTATATATATATATATATTTGCTGTATATATAGTAACTGAACAGTTAATGTTTTTATCCAACGCCAGCCGACCGTGTTTAGCCCTTTTCGAACCTTCCAAGTGCTTAGACCAAAACATATTTGAAAACAACAATAAAACGATATTCTTTAAAGCTAACTACAACAACTAAATTAGACCCCCGAAACGCTGCAACAAACAAGATTTTAACTAAAGAGGTTTTGTTTTTACTTCTTGCCCGACGGTGTTTTGGCCGGCGTCTTGGACACCTTGGGCTGATCCTTGTTCGGTTCCTTCTCCTTCTCCTTCTCTTTCGCTGCCGCCGCCGCTGCTGCTGCTTTGGCGCTGCTGGTGGGCGCCTCCTCTTCGGCAGCCTCCTGCGCCTTGTCCTCCTTGAGCGGCTCCTTGGTGGCGCCGCTCTCCTTGTCCAGGTCGCGCTTCTCGCCGGACGTGTTCGCCGGCAGCGCCTTCAGTATGGCGTGCACCTCCTCGGCGACGGCCATCAGCACAAACTCGAACTGTTGCCGCGTGGCCACCACTCCGGCTCGCTGGTCCCGCAGGTGCTCCAGCGTTGCGGCAATATCGATTTCGCGTGCGCCCTTGTTCATGCGTCCCAGCACCAGATCCAACAGGATGTAGGAGCCAGTGCGTCCGGCGCCAGCGCTGCCGTGCACCACAATGGGACAGGAGCGACCACGATACGATTTGTTCACCTTGCTGCGGGGATAAACCAGAAAAGATGTTAGCTCGAGGTTAGAACCCTGGGATCCTTCGCTTACCGTCTAAAGTCCAACAGCGCCTTGGCCTGCGGTGGCACGCCCATCTGGGGCCAGGACAGGAAATGGAATTGGGTGACAGTGCGGGTTTCGCTAGTGCGCAGATTTTTCAAATAGAAAGAACGTACGAGGTAATCATCGCACCAAATGTGCTCACTAACCAGGTGAACCTACAGCAAAATTATTCCAAATATTAATACATGATTATTTATCAAGTTTGGGGTAGCTCCCACCTCATAGATGTGATAGACCTCGGCACCCTCTTCCGGCCAGTAGCGCGCACAGGCGACCTCGCCATTCTCCTGCAGGCGACAGAGGGCGACGATAACAACGGCGCCCTGCTCCCAAATCATTTGCCAAAAGTGCGCCAGGGTCGATGGCAAAGGACCTTGGGCTGCCACGTAAGCAGGCGCACGAGGATCGTGATCAGTCTGTGAAGGAAAGAGCAAAAAAATTAATTGGGTTTGCAAACTTTTAATGAATTAATAAAATAAATTCATTTTAATAAACAATTTCGGTGAAGAAAAACCCAAAATATACTTAAATGAGAAAAATAATTTAAAATATATGGAGGTAATATATATAGAATTTATGGAGGAATTCCCAAATATATGCAAAAGATCTCTGGTATTACAAAATTATATGTCAACCATTAGCATTTTGTTATTTTTAAGGATAACAACATTTACTTGAGAAAGATACATTTTTTTCATATTTGAAGCTTTCGTCACTAGCGTGAAATGTTTCCTAGACAAGCTAACATAGAAAAATTTTGAATCATGACTTGATGTATTAATCACTAGCGTAAATAATTTTTTAACATAGTTCAACATTTTTCACTAAGTGGATTCACAATATACTCACAATTGTTGATGCGTTCACATAGTCCAGACCCTCGGCGTTGGCCAAGTGATTGAGTACGACCCGCGAGTGATCGTAGGGCAGCGGGGCGCCGGGTCGATTCAGATTTTCGCACTGCGGCTGGGAGGCGGCGTCCCGAGCGCTGGGCTCAGCCTCGTAACGGCACAGCGCCTCCCACTCGCGCTGCAATCGGCCCTTGTTGCGCAGATGATCCTCCATATAAGACTGCAAAATGGATCAATTTAATAGCGGGTCAAAAGAAGGAGTCAGGCAGCTGAACCTACCAGCACCATGTGTCCGGTTGAGATGTCCATGTTGGTCAGGGCCGGCTCCTCGCTCCACGATGAGGTGCTGGAGCGTGAGGATGGTGGTCGCGCCTCGTTCTCCTTGCTCAGCGATGTGATGCGTCCGCTGTGCGCCGAATCCGCTGTATTTACACCACCACCAGCAGCAGCAGCACCACCAGCACCACCAGCACCTCCACCACCACCACCAGCATTCTTGCCAGCCATGCGTGCGCGGCACAGCTCCTGGTAATCCTTGCTGCAACTCTCCGCGCCCGACAGGCCCGTCTGCAGGCCGCCCAGCTTATCGCGCTTGCGATCATGCCGCTTGATCAGTATCAGGGTCACAAAGATCACAATCACAGCGGCGGCGCCCGCACCGGCGAACATGTAGGCCATGATGTGGGTCACATCGGGTCCCTGTTCGGCCAGCTCAATGCGCGACGCAGAGATGCTCGGATCGCGCAGATCCTTGACCCGATCGCCGACGCCGGCGTGCAGCACGTAGAAGCCGACGCGTCTCTGGATGTTGTTCTTGACGCCGCGGTTCTCGTTGATGTAGCGTGCCACATCGGCGGCCGTCTTGCGCTCGGGGTTGTTTGAGTCCACCCGGAAGCTGACATCGTGTTTATGAACGCTGCAAATTGATTTCATAAAATAAGTTGATAAAATCAATTATAAGCCCTATCAAACATAATTGCAAATTACAATGAGTTTGAGACGTGGTTGCAATTTTTACCATGAACATGAAAGCAACATTAGAGAGGTAAATTATCTTTCTTTCAAAATGCTAATTAAAAAAATAAAAATAAATAATTTCTTATTATAAATTATAATAACAAGCAACTTAGACTTCATGGACAAGTGAATTTCTTATAATAAATTATGATAACAAGGAACTTAGACTTCATGGCAATTTTTAAAAGGTACTTTTAGCTTAAGTCAAATAAGAAAATTAACAAAATTTTAATAACAAGTAAAACAAAATAAAATTAAATTAAAATGAAAACTACAGTTTATGCTTTCTAAAAGAAATTATAAAAAAGCTAAATTAAATATTTTGATATGTTACAATGTACTTTTGAGTTCATTGTATTTTTTAACAGTTAGATAAACGTACGTTAAATAAGAAAAGTATCCCTGCATGTGTAGTATTTGCGCCAGCTCATTCATGATGCGCTGCCCATCCTCCCAGCTGTCGATACTGCAGGAGATGAATACAAATAAATAAATTAATTCGAATTTACCATGAGGTTTACCAGGTTAGCTTACGGGTTCTTGACGAACACATGGGCGTATTCAGTGTCGACGGTGTGCGGCGCATGATCCTCGTCCGAGTGCTGCTCCTTGATGACCGTCTTCTTTTTGTACGGCTCGTTGATATCGCCACCTTTGATATGGGCAGGCATCACCTCCTTGTTGACATCCTCGGTGTTCGAATGCGGCTTCTCCGTCTCCGTCTCCGACTCCAGTTGATTGCTCAGCTCAGCCGGCGGCCCCAGCTGCGGACCCGGTTTCTTCACATCGAGACGCTCGTGTCGCCTAAAGCCCATCATGTTGGTCAGCAGCGTTTGCTTAAAGTCCGCCCTCTGCCCTCTGTCTGCCCGTCCCCAGTCGACCATGTCCTCCGGCGGCACAATCGCCCCACCCTCGGTGTACACGCGCTGATCTGTCTGGCCGCGTGGAAAGCTATTGGAGGCCAGCATGGCCTCCTCCTCCAAAGGTGTCAGCGAATTGCGTCGCAATCCCGTCGCAAAGGCCAGCTCCTGCGCTTGGATGGTGTCGGCATCTAGGCTGCTGGGCCGTCGCTTCATCATTTCCGGCTGTGCGGGCAGCTCGACCAACTGCTGCTCCTGAGGCAGATCCTGCTCGTTCGCCAGCTCACGGAAGAAGGAACGCACGGGCGGCTGCTGTTCACGACGCTTCAGCGGCGCATAGTTGTCCGGAAAATAGAGCTCACTGGACTCGTTCACCTCCTCGGGCAAATAGACGGGCGCTGCCTGCGGCGCATCCTGTTCCTGCTGCTGCTGCTGCTGCTGCTGCTGCTGTTGTTGCTGCTGCTGCTGCTCGACAATGGCCTCCAGTTGGTCCATGGTATTCGCCGGCTGTTGGTTGCGCTGATAGGGCTGTGGATCGGGCTCCGAATCGGCCAGGATCTGATAGAGCTCCAGGCGATTCTGTTGCTCCACCTTCCGGCTGGCGTCCTGTTCGGCCAGGCGCAGCTGCTGCTCGCGTTGCAGCCGCTGCCGTTCCGTGTCCAGAAAGGCATCCATCACGCTCGGCAGCTCCAGTTGCGTGCTCTTCGCCTGCCCGTCCAGGCCGCCAAAGTGCTCCAGCTCGAGCGGATCGTGCCGCAGCCGGCGGCGATCCTGCAGCTGCAGCTGATGCAGTATGGTATTGAAGCCGCTGTCCGGCGACTGCTTCTTGCGCAGCGTCGGATAGAATTGCGCCTGCTCGTAGTAGTCGACATTGCCAGCATCCAGCTGCTCCGGCTCCAGATCCGGCTCCGGTTGGGTGAAGCGCACGTAGGCTAAAGCGCTGGCCGGATCCTCGATCTCGGGTGGGGAGGCCGCCAGATTGGCGCACAGATTCGGTGGCAGCTGCTGTTGGCGCTGCAGCGAGAAGAGCGCTCCCTGAATCCGGCACTGGACATAATGATGATCCCAGCCTAGGCCGGCGCCCTGCAGCTCCTCCAGCATGGTGGCCAGCAGACGTGATTGGTCCTCGGTGAGTGGTGTCCTGAAATCAACACAATACGCTCAGCACACAAAGCTAATGGACACCCCCAAATGCCACACGGATAATTACTTCTCAATGTCCTCCACGTCCACTCCAGTGGTTGGGATGCACTTGCCAAAGATGTTGTCTGCGAATGCAAATGATGCGCAATTTTAATTGGCCGTGTAACTGCATTAATAGCGCGTGTCTTACAATAGCTGCAACACAATAATACAACCCCCCCCCCCCCATCCCTCTGACCTTTGACCTTCTGCCCCTCTCTGGCTCCATTGAGCACCTTTTGTTTTCACTTTGATTTACGAGCGTTTAAATACATATCCTTGCAGCTTGTCTGAAACGTCATTTGCATAATGTAAATGCGGTCTGGGGCAAAAAAATTGCGACTGCAGCTACCAGCCATACAATATATTCACATGTGTGTGAATACACTGTCAAAAATATTCACTACCCTCTCCCGGTTGAAACTATTAAATTTGGTTTGATAATATGATTTCTAAAAGCCAAAAAGCTCATTAAGAAAATAAAATTATGAAAAATATTGTCTATCTGACACTATAATTAGAAATGATCATTAAAAAAAATTTAAATAAAAAAAAATATTAATTTATAGTTTCAATTTCGAAAGGAATTTAATTTAAATTTTATATTTGACATAAATCTGAAACATAAATCTGAAACATTTATAATTAATCAATTATAAAATAGTAAATAGGTTTCAAGAAATCTTCACTTTTTAAAATAGTCAAATCTAAATTTTGAATTTTTTACTTTAGTTTTCTACCAGTTTTTTCTTTCAATGTGACTTCCCTTTTACATTGCGTCCATTTTTCCCTTTTGGGGTCACCATTTCTTTTTCTTTTTTGATTTTTTTGTCTTTAGCACTATTCGCAGTTTTTCGCTGGTTTTCTCGAGCTGCAGCAGCAGCTGCTGTTGCAATTGTTCTTGCCACCCTATCCGCAAATTTCACCGTGCTTACATAAGTAATTGAGTGTGTTCTCGATAATGCACTGCTAGTCAGCGCCTGGTGCTCCCCTAACGACGCCCCTAAGTGCTGCCTGCATTTCCCTCCATTTGGGCTTGGTGTCCTTTTTCCAATTCGACTGGCATTGAAGCGCTTTGCAAATACGAAAATATACTCCTGGCTGCAACAGGAGCAAAAACAAACAAATAATAAAAAAAACCTCAGCTGTGCTCATTGCATGTTGACCCACAAATGGTGCTCGGTTTTTAGGATCTAAAGCGAAATTTTGGTCTTCTCTGCCTAGGGAGTGCCAAACACATATCTGTGTGTGTGTGTGTGTAAGTGTGTGTGTAAGTGTGTGTGAAGTCGTTTTACATTGCAGGTTCGCCTGTTATTGAGCACTTAGTACAATTGAGAACCCCGGGGTGCACGGTCCAGGTTTCAAATGAAAACCGCTTCAAGACCTGTCATTAGTTCAAATTTTAAAAAAAAATCTCCAAATTGGAAATTTAACGAGCTGCAATCTGTTATTTGTAGTTTTTTGCCTTGAGTTTTATTACATTTGATATGTATTATATAAAACATATTTAATTTAAAATAGGTCAAGTTTGACAGCTTTTATTTATAATACCTAGTACAATTTGTCAAAAATATTTTATGGTAGTTTAAGGTTTTCATATATAGTTCATGAATTAATTTTAGTTGATGTCAGACAATGCAGAACAAATTGTCTAATTTCTAATCGGTCCAGTTTTGGCATTGTTAAAGAGTCTTAAGATATGGGCAATTTAATCCATGGTATTACTTAGTACACAATTGATTGAGTTCTGTTTTTATACAATGTTACCAAAGACAATATAAATATTTTATTTGTATTTATATTATATTATTGTATTTATATTGCCTTTGATTTTACTTACCTTACCTTTTTAAATGATAATAGTAAAGATTCAACTAACTATGACTCAACAGCAAAATCCATAATTTTTCACTCATATTATTAAGTTTTGCCCCCATAAAGATTTAAGCCTTGTGTGAACTAGCTGTTTAGCTCAAAAAATAAAGGCAAGTAAGCTGCAAGCTATTAACTACAAATAGCCCCCAAAAAAGATATGTATCAATTCCGTAACCTTGCGCCCCAACCATTTTTATGTCATATTCCCCAGTTGATGAAGACACCCGCTGGCACTTCATAAACAGAATCTTATGCTGTTGTTGTTGTTGTTGTTGTTGTAAATAGAATGTATCGAGTTAATCGACTGTTGTCGACGCTATCTTGACTTACCATCGTAGCAGACCTCGGAATGGGGTATGCAAAGCGTCCTAACAAACTGGCAGCCTGAAAGAAACAAAACAAGAAGGAATGAGCCAAGAGGCGACATGAAAGAGTTGTTAACAATCACAAAAAAGAAAAAAGAAAAGAAGAAGAATGAAAGCAACAACAAGTTTCAGTTAAGTCATAATGATGTGGTAAAAGCCAAATCAGCATTTCCATACCAAGCAAAGTCGGGCGCCGCAGTAACGCAGTCCCTACCCCTCCCTCTAGCTAAACTACCCCATCTGGAGTTTTGGCATGTCGCCATTTTGTCGTTGCCTGCTTGTTGTTGTTGTTGTTGGATGTTGGTGTCATGTGCCACTTGCTTGGCTCTCGGCTAAACAAACGCTTTTTACGAGCATGTCGCACATGACACACACACACACACACACACACACGCACACGTACCCGCAGCCTTAACAAACAACAGACAAACAAGTGGGTAGGACCACTAACCTCCCCCTCTTCTCCAGACTCCTTAGTCAAAATATCTTTGCTTGCCACGTTTCCCCACCTTCACTTCTGCTGCTTCTTCTTCTTGCCGCTGTGACGTCAAGCAGCCGAATTTTTGGCCGTTGAAAAATGTGGCACTTTCTTGTCGCCATCTTTGGCAGCGCGCACATGAGCCAGCCACTCACGTAGACCACGTCAACGCCTGCCATTATCCTCGGCCCACCCACCTTCAAAACTTTTTTGTTAACAGTTTTCTTGGGTCTTTCTATTTGGCTGCGCTTTAACTTTTGCGCGTTGACGCACCAACATTTCTCGGCCATTAATTAAGCCACAGTAATTTGTGTGCGTCCCTAGTTTTCCATGCCCCCCAAACTGTATTTGGAATTTTCCAGAAGCCCACTCGCTGGGGACGAGAGCGCTTTAAGCGTTTGTTTTTTAATTGTTGTATAATTGCGGGCCGGCCATAGCTGAAAATTAATCCCTGTGGGGCCACTTATTATACCCTCCAAAGAAAAAAGGTCACTGAAGTCTGCTGTTGGAACTTGGACGCTTAGCCTGCTACGGTTAAAAAATTTGGTAGACAAAAGCTGATAAAATGTACATAAGAATACTAATATAATTAACTCACATTCGAAAAAAATACAGCAAGAGTTAGATAACTTTTTAACTTCTTGGGTCAAAAGCTGACAAAAGCTATAACAAATATTTTGTATAATTAATTTACAAAAAAGTATTTCAGGGCATTCGCTAGTCGTCATCACAGGACTGTACAGCATTAACAAATTTTAATGAAGCCTAGGCTGAACCTGTTTTGATAAGCGGCTAAGAATATTATGCATAAATTTTAGCCGTTTTCACGCCATAAGAAATAAAGTCGTCTTTTAGTGTTTTGCAAAAATGTGTTGCATACTTTGCGGCGCCCGTAAAAACGATTGACTTCATTCGTCAGTTGAATTAAGTTGTTTACGTTAATGGCCCCATATATCTGACTGTTAGAGATTGCTCTGCTATAGTATATATATATACCCATCCATTCGGAATATCAAATGTCAATTTGCGGGCAAGTTTATCGCACACTCGACACTGCAACATTGTTGGCCAGATGACATTCTGAATGCCATTCCTATAGAATTTGACGACTTTTGTCCATTGTCCCATTGACATATTGAAGCGCACTTCATGGCCAGGCCAAAAGTTGTCAATAAAATGTGAAAAGTGGCTGTCAATAGCTGTCAAATGGGGCCAATGTGGCACGTGTCTGGCACTTGCAACACGACTCGCAACAAATGCTGTGGCAGCTCAAAAGCAATTTTGTTGCCTGTCTAATTGTCTGCGGCGTAAAGGTGGGGCAGCTTTAAATGGGCGTGGCACTTAGTCCCCCAGCAGTCTACAATTTAAAGCGCGCTTTAAAGCTACACCCCAAATTTAATAAAGTACGTCCAAAATTAATCCTCTACATCTGTTTGCACTCTACAAGTATATACACTATATTTTATGGGGGTTAATCAGCCAGAGATGAACACTCTTTACTCTATCTATATACTTACCCCATAACATTGGAATCAGTCCGATATACACCCTATATCTAAAGCCCAGAACATGGCAACTCTTTAACCTAAATAGCATCCTACAATTTAGACCCTTAACAGGACAACCTTTCCCTCCGGCTGTCTGTCAACAATCCCGGCAAGCGTTGAAGAAGAAAAAAAACACAAATCACACCCAACATCAAAGCCCATAAGCAGTGTCCTTAGCGCAGGCTCATAAATATGCACGCTCATGTCCTGAGCTGCGCCGCTAGCTGCCAATATGCTTGCCACGATAAGACCCAAAGCGGCGTATGCGCAATATTCCGCATTCGCCTGTGCCACCTACGCTGAAAATCCCATGAAAATTTGTGTAGTTGGCCAGCGGTCAGACGTGGAATGGCCAACTGCAAAGTGGCCCAATGCATAGGTGGCCGAAACGAGGCTAAAGGCTTTAAATGCCAGCGGCAACGCGTTGCAACATTTACCAATTACCCCACTGCCAGCCCCCTCATTCCCCTTCTTTCTCTTCCGCACTCGTCTTTTTTGCGCTGCAACTTTTATTTATGTTTGCCCGATTTGCTGCACAAAATGCGTGAATCCATTGCAAGTGGTGCAAAAAATGGTTTGGCTCTTCAAACTGACACGGCTCCTAAATTGGGGTCAAGCCAAGGGGCGCCAGTGCAAAGGTCATAAAAGAAAATTGCAGAAGTATATTGATAGATATTTAGCACATTTTTTTCTCAATTTATCAGCATGGATTGTTAGATAAATGTGAAATGTATACGAATGTATTTTATATATTTTAGAGTGTATTCTTAGAGAGCATCATCATAAAAAAATTACAGAAAAAAATATTCTTAGTGATACATTGTGTTAATAAAGAAAATTTCTGAAAATATTTAGAAAACTTTTGAAAATGGTTGAGGCATTATACATATATGAAACTAGTTTTTTTTCGAATTAAAATTCAGAATTTATCGGTAAAACAAAGCGATACGATTTCAATTTTAAACTAGATTTTTTCAATTCTGAACACGCTTCCCTTTTACATTAAACTAGAGCCAAACGCATCAACTGTACGTGTAAAATAGCCCACATGAAATTGCAGTTGCAAATCACATCGAGCTACCATTTGAAATGATTTGCAATCTTCGACGGCAACAACAAGCCAAATAACAAATCAAAAACGGTCACGTCAATGCAATATCTGTGCACTCCCTGCCCCGTCCCCACGTCCCTGACACAGCCTTGTCCAAGTCCCAGTCCCGCCATTTGCTGATTCATTGTTGCCTCTGCGGTTGCATCTTTTATTTGATTGATTCGCTGTCCGTCCAACTCTCGACTGACTGTCAACGAGCTGGAACCAGAAGCTAAAGAAACTGGAGAGCTGGCAAACTTGTCAAGAGACCACTGAATGGGTAGATGTGCGAGCTGTTGCAGCAGGCACTGTAGCTGCGGACGTCTCTATGGAAACGCTCTGGAATTATTTCATTTTCTACACATAAATTATGGCAATGGCAACTCTGGATCTGACCACTTGGGAAAGAGCGACGGCAACCGCAACAATTTAATAAATTCTGCCGCAAGGCAAAATTTAAAATTCCACTCCACCACCCCCCATCCCTTTCAACTTGCACATAAATTGTGGGCCGCGTCAATTGGGGCAACGCAGGATGCCACACATTTTTGATTGATGTCCTCGTTCATTCGTGGCACGACTCCTGTTGCGGGTTTCAGGCTCCAATGCCTGGCATCGGTCCTGATTCTGGATCTGGCAAAAAATACTGTTTACTTAGTCGCTCTGTGGCTTCTGCCCTGCTTCACTGTTATTTGCTTTCGGGTCAAGGAATTTTAAAAAGATTTTCATTTCATAAAAAACATTTTCTTTTTTTTTTTTTTTGTTTGTCGGTCACAGCAGCTACACGTGTGAGCGGTGTAAGGGCGCCAGGGCTAACGTGTGGTATGTGTAATGTGCAAAATAATAAAAAATAAAACCACAGCATATCTTGTGGGGAAACGCACAGTGGTGCAGGCTATGAGTTATATTAACCAATTAATTATATTTATTAGCTTGTTGGGCTTACAATATTTTTGTATTTATTAGATTGGGGTTTTAAATTTTTCCAACACATATTTTAGGGGGAAAAAGCGAAATCTAAAATATATGAATTCCAAAAGATATTTGGCGTACATATAGACTTATATTTAAACAGCAATTTAAAATTATAATATATTTTTGTTAAATATTTCTTTAAGCTCCAATTTGTATCTTAACAAATTTTATGCAATTTAAACAATTCCTTGGTAGGTTTTTATTTATATTCATACCTAAAATAAATTTTACTAGATATTTATATTCTTTCATATTCCCAATTTAAATTAAATAATGTTTTCTAGCCACTGTGCAGCTGTGTGCGTGTGCACTTTAATGCGAGATATATTTTTCTCACTTTAATGATGTTGTTCCGGGGGCAATCGCATAAAAATGCGCCGACAACATGTGTCAATGGCCACGGCCAGCAACAAGGATAACAACATAACATGGTCAGAAGAACATGGCGACCAGCACAACTGTCAGGGGCGCCACACAAAGAAAAATAAATAATAATAATAATACTGGCAGGGCGACCATTAATCGCGACAAAGAACCGAACTGAACCAAAGAGGAGCAAATCAGAGCACGGCCAACGGCAGAAACGGGAAATCTGAAATGACAAAAGGAGTGGGAGGGGGGAGGAGGGTGGACCATCCAAAACATGCTTTACAAGGAATGATAGACACAAAGCTGTGAGTGGTGCAGCTCGTTAAGGGCCAGCATAACAAGACACACGAGCCACCAGTTACGCTAACGCCTCCCTTCCCCTCCCCACCCCTTTCCCTTTCCCTTTGGTAGTGACGTGTCTAGCTAAGCATTTAATGCTTACACATGCCCCATGCTGTGGCACGCAACGCAACGCAGCACAGAAAGCGAAAGCGAAAGCAAACAAACAAATAACACATAATGAAGCCAGGACAGAGTGGATGCAGTGCCTCCACGAGCCTTCAATGCCGTGCAGTTGTTTATGAGCTTAGTTGCAGCTGAAGCTGAAGGAAAAAATAAGCCAGCCACTGCATTAGAGAAAATACCCTTATATGCACACTTAGTATTTTGAAATATCACATACTGCATTGCAAAAATACTACATTCATACATTGGCTAGAAGCTCGAATTTCGTTGTTCATTTTGATTTCTTTTTAGTTTTTACCATAAATTTGCGAATTTTTAAATAAATAACAATTTCTCTATTTTATATCATATTTATGATTTATTATACTAAATTTTTTTAACAAGATTGCTATATTAAGATGATAAAAATTTATATATAAATATAATAAATAAATTAAATTATTATTATTAAATTATTTTGGCCAATTGAGCAATATATTTACGTCTGCAACCGATTATTCCTATAGGAGAAATATAAATACTAAGTGCAAAGACTCTTTTTAACAACCGAATCGCATTACTCTTTCTTTGTAGAGCGTATTAAAAATATAAGCAAAACTTAAGCAGCTCGCACTTGAGCTTCGCTTTTGCCACGTTTTGGCCTTTTTGTTTGGCAGCAGCAAATGCTGAGCTCACAGTTTTCGCATTTCTTGCTTTCATGACTTTCATTTATTTCGACTGGCTAAGCTCTATTTGTGTTTAAATTTTCATTTAGTATGATGATTTATGCACACTCATTTAATTCATAAGTTTTGAAATATTCCTGACAAGTCCGACCGGCCGTCTTGGATGTCTGTCCGCTGACCCCGCTGGGACACGTTTTTGCTATGCGGCGCTGATTTATCTAGCGGAATTTGTTTGCCAGAATTGCTGGCCCCAAAACCGGCCTGAGCCACAGAGAAAGCCACAAATTTGGCACCCAATTAGGTGGCCACGTTGCACACTTCAAATGAACGTGCCGCATAAATATAAACTTTTTCTTTTCGGTTTCGACTGCCCTTTTGTCTGCGGGCCAAAATATAAATTGTGTGTGGCAGCAACAAGCGGCAGATTAAGCACATAAAACTCGTCCTTGCAGTCCTTGCAGCCATTCCCACAGAAGTGACTAACCACAGCGCACTGAAGGATAAACACCAGAGACCGCATATCCTGCTGATGGCTTATATTTGCCTTCCGCCTGTTTGCCAAGTGGCTAATGCTGCGAAAATGTCCCTTAAACTGATTAACATGGTCAAGCACCAAGGCTCACATAAAAGATTTAGTTATTTTTGTGAGTTTGTGTAAGTTAGTTTTAAATTTGTACTCGACGGCATTTAAATATAAAAAACAAAAAAAATAGTTTTCTTTGTGAAAAGTAAAGTTTACAAGCTTGATAACAAAATAAGACAGAATAATAACAACATTTTACATTGAACTAATTTTTCAATACAAATACTGCATTAAAAAAATGTTTTACTAAGAAAACCGCTTTCAAATGTAATTATTTTCTTGTTTATACTCTCATAAGCCTCTGCTTTTATTTCTTGGTATAATTTCTGTTATGAAAGACGCATTTCCATTCAGAGAAGTGCATAATGATCTATTTTCACAGCAATTTTGCACGCAAAGGCTTTTCAGGGAAATTTCATTTAAAACTGACATTTGCTCGGCTACATTTTGACCCAAGTTCAGCGGAATTGCAATTGGACCAGAGATGTGGAAGGACGAAAATGCGTTGCAACATCAAAAACGCAAATGGGAAAGGAAAATGGCAAATCAAAATTGAATTTCCAATATAATGCCTGATTGCTAACCCCAGGCGTACCTGGACCCCCAACTGAGTGGGGCAGGGGCGGCTGTTCCTTGAATATCTGTGGCTTGTGTGCGTTTTGGCCAACCAGCAAAGGGCCTTCGGCTGCGCTGTGCCCTGCATGCATTCTGGAAGGAGGAGTGAGAACGATAGAGAGAGAGAGCGAGAGAGATAGACTTATGTCAGCCTTATCTGGCTGCTTTCATAAGCAGCAACAGTCTCATCGCATGCAAATTTCCAGCAATTGGTTTTATGAGGCTTTTAGCCAAATAAATCCCTGAAACACCTGCCGTAGCCACGTCGCTTGTCCTGGCCAAAAGCTGTGCTTCAAGTGATTTAATTAAATCCAAAAACGCTTTTCCTGGCTTTAATGTGCAATTACGTAACATAGTTTGGCAATTTGCCATAAAAATAACACATACAAATCTTTATTGCTTATTATTTTGTGCACATTCTTCAACAATTCTCTCGCCATTTCTTTGGCCTTTTCTTTGCTTTTCATTTGGGGTTGCTTTTAATTTGCACTCGTTAATGGGCTCCCATTGGACACCCCAACCCCAGCCCCAGCCTCAGGACCCCTACAACGCCTGTTTTCCTTAAGACAAAAGAATTGTTCATGAATTTTCATTAATTCGCACAGTTCTCAACGCCGTCGTCTGCCTGCCCCCTCTCGCCCAGCCTTCCCACAGTCAGGAACCTCACACATCCGGTTCAGTCTGCTTGGTTGTTTTTTCATTTCGCTGGCATTTTTCGGCATAAAAATTCATTAGAGTTTTTGCATAAATTAGAAGCACCAAAAACAACAAGAACAACAAACTTGAGCTGAAGAAAATTAACAGGCGAAGGAACCGTTAAATTATCGATAACAACAAAACTTTTTCATCAATCTAACTAAATTTTGCAATAGCCGTATTTCATTAAAAAAAAAATTATGATTAATTCATTTTTATTATTTTTATTAATGTTGCCATAAGTCTCCGTGTTTAAAAAAAAAAAAAATACTGTCAACTTAACAATTGACAAAATTTTATAAATGATTTGTAATTTCCGGGAAATTAAACTCCTTCCCGTTCTCACGTTGAAAGTTGATTTGTGCTAGCTAAATTAACAGCATTATTGTCATCCTATATAAGTTAAGCTAAGGCTCTTGTAAAACATATAAAAGCCATTAGAAATTTATTGCCAAATCCAAATTGAATAGAAAACATTAAAAAAAAAAACAAATAATTAAAATGGCTTACCAAATGGCAACACATTTAATTAATTGGCATGCAAAGCATGTCGAAAGTGCACAATGGGAGTCAATTTGCCAATGCATTAAGAGTCAAGTCTATAAATTGATATCCGTATGTAATTTTAATTATGCTATGTCTGACCAAAGCCCATTAATGAAAGGCTCTAATTACTTTAAATTTAACCCTAATTTACGTACATTAAAATCAATGAAAATAATTAACCTGCCGCCAGCAATGCCTCTCACAGTTTCATGAGCATCGGCAACGGGGGGGGGAATGTAGATCTAAAAGTAATTTATTTATTTGTTTATTTTATGCGGCTGTGCAAATAATGGCATTTGCCTGGCCGCAAATAAATCAAATCATTAGCACGAAGGTCGCAGTTCAGATGGGAAAGTTTGGGTCTTTGTTGTGCCGAAGGGCTTCTGTTTTTCGAGCTCTTTGCGCGCTTGTCATGGGTATTAATGCTATATTAAGTACGCCCCATGGAGCAGGCACACATATGTGTGTGTGCGTGTGTGCGTGTGTGTGTGTGTGTGTGTGCCATATGCCATCTAGACGCGCAAAACATAAAAATCCAATTCTTATTAAATTTCCGCACGCCCACGCATTTATGCGGCCTAGGCTCAAGGCAAACATCAAGGGGTAGCACACATACATATACACATACACATATAGCGGGCAGGTCGCCACACCCCGCACCCCGCTACACACACACACACACGCACACAACTGTCGGTTGCTTCAATGAATTTTACATGTTTTTCTGTGCTTGTCGCTTTGTTTTTCTTTCTTGTTCACGCCCCCCAGCCATCCCGCAGAGCCGCAAGCTGGCAACATGTAAAATACAAGTAGAAGCAGACACACACACACACACACACACACACATATATATATATATGTACAGAGCACAGCATGTGCGGAATGTTCATCAATACACATTTAGTTGACTTTTGGTTTTTCTTGTTTGTTTATTTTTTTTTTGGCTCCGCTGTAAGTTTTTAAGGGGTGTAGAGGGGTTTGTTAAAATTGTTTTGGGAATGCTTTAGTTTACGTTTTATATACCTTGCCAATGCTATTACCATGAAATTAACATTTATTTGCTTGGCAAGCATCTACAATTCCCATCCCTTCATCACTATTCCTCCCTCTTGGGTTTGTGTTGCCTACTTTGTGGCGCGGCAATAAATACATTTGCATAAATTATGCAACATATGAAAAGCGTCCGTAATTGTTGTTGTTTTTATTGCTGTTGTAGCTGATGCTAGCTTTTAGTTTTTTTGCGCTTCCTAAATGGACCTACGCCTGGCATAAGCTAGTTTCAGCTACTGATCCTGTTGGTCCAAAGCCGCTGGCAAATTGGCCAGCAACAAAATCATCAAAAAAGAAAGCCAACCAAAAAAAGAAAAAGTACACTTCAAAAGCAAAGCCAAAACAAAGTGCCAACAAAATAATTGCTAGCATTTTGGCTAGCGGGCAATGGGATAACTGTGTATGTGTGTGTGTGGAAGTATATGCATATGCCACGCCCATAGCCATATGGTAAATATATATACAAGGGCAAAATGAAATAGTAGCAGATGCCAAAAAGACTAAAAATGGTCTGTATCAGAGAAGGACCTTTTTTTTTTGACTACACTACAAAAAAGGAAATTAAGGAAGAAATTCAAAATGTTAATTGAGGTAATACAGATATAAATTCTACTTTGAAATATAGCTTTCTCTTTTTCTTGATAACACAACATTTAAAAAGAATTTATGTACTTTTCGCTTTCTGGATTTATGACAACATTTTGTTATTAAATGGAGTAAATTTAATTTTTAAAAATTTTAAAATAATTATTTTTGTGAAAATTTATTTTTTTTCTCCTTTTTATTATTGTATCTTTTCTCACTTCTACAACACACATAACAATTATTAAAAAAATTCTCTTGTAATTTTATCCAGTTTTTCAGTTAATTCTCGTACAGGGTATCCTCAAGTCTTACTGTTGTTCGCTTGCCAAACCCAAATCTTAAGACTTCTGCCTCTTTTACTGGTCGTGACATTTTTATGTTTAATATGCCGAATGTGTTGGTGGGTGTAAGTGTGCTTAAGTGTGTTTTCCACAGACTGTGCCAAATATGTGCTCAATTTAACGCATATTTGCACTTCTCTGTAATATTATCCATATACTTGTTTGGATGCATACATATGGATACATGTGGATATTGATGTGGACACGTATGTGGATGTGTTATGGAATCCGGCTGTCAATATTTACGATGCTGCGTTAATTTTGATGGCATGCCCGCTGGCAATTTAGCGGCCAATTTCGAACCAGACTTATAGCACATATCATTTTTATGAATCTTTATGATGATTACAGTTATTAGCCATTAGTCACGCTTTTGTATTATGTTTTATAGTCTTTCGTCTGTCTCGTATTTGATTATCTTCCATCATTCAGCTGATTGATTTTGTGTCGACATTTGAAAGGACTGTAAAATAAATTCATTATTTATTCTATGTGCGACTGTCAAGAGATCAACTTGTATTTATCATTAGCTGAATTGACCCCAAAATACATGTGGGCGTACCGTACACACACACACAAACACAGAGACACGCACGTGTTCATTGTTTCATTTTTATCTCTTAATTACATTTTCATCTTGATGCTTGACATTCAATGCCTTTAACTTTCCAAGTTTAATTAACTTGCCAGCCAATCTGTGAGCAGCTCCTGCCAAGCGGCTGCTGTAACTCGATAGTCTCAGGAGCATGTCCTTCAAGCATCGACACACCCGTCCCTCGCCAATCCTCCTATCCCAATGCTCAATTTTATGAAGCCACATAATTGAATTGTTATGGCTTTCAATGTGTGTCCCATATGATGCATCAATTGAAACTCAAGCTACCAAAGACTGCATTGTCTTCATCGTTGACATAATCGAAATGAAATTAGAAATCTTTTAAGCAAACAAAAACAGAATTTCCAATATATGTAAGTTGTAAAATATCAAATAAATATATAAAATGTTATCGTAAGAGTTGCTAATAATTGAGAAACACTTTAGTTAGAAACTTAAATTACTGATAAGTAAAAAAAAAAAACCCCCGTTTTGAGATCTAATGAAATTAAAATAAATAAATAATTCCTTGAAAGGTAAATTGGTTTTAAGTCAGCAAAGTGTGCTTCGAGTTAAAAATAATTCAAGCAATATGCATTATTAATATTATATGTTTACAGGGAATTCTTGGAAAACAGTGAAAAATATTTTGCATAAAATGTTGTAAAGTTATGAAAAAGGTAGTCAAAAACTTTAGAACATAATTATTTCTTGTGCCAAAGTATTCTTGTTTATTACAATTGTGTATTTAGAGTACAAACTATGTTCAAAATCGATTAAATGTTGGAATGTGAATTGTGGGATGTATGTTAACTTGTTCACTTTGTGTAGAAGTCTACTAAAACACCAAAAACATATTGTTGGCTTGACATTTGAATTAAGGGTAAACATATTTTACAAATATCCATGAAATTTAGACACACTGCTGCCGCAGTTATAAGATAACTTTACCCTCAATTCCAACTTTGCATATTTGTTCCACATCGAAGACTCCGCAAACTTTCATGTCAATTTCGAGCTCTTTTTCATTTTTACTCATAAAACGCATTTGTGCTTCAAATTGTTGATGTGCAACTAAGTTTGTGGGGACGCGGATTTCATAACGTTAGTTGGTTTTAACCCTTTTTGTTAACTCTCTTGTATATATAGTAACACCTATGTTATCTATCCCTATGTTACTAAAGCTCCCAGTGAAGCAGACATCCTAATGACATTTAAATGGTCTTCTTAGTTTGTAAAAGTTGAAGAAAAGCAATTGAAAAGATACCCCGAAAGAGCTTTAAGTAACCACAAATTATAAAAATTTGTTAAAACATGATCTTTATAATATATATGTTTATCCCATAAGACGCAAATAAAAATATCGTTGCATAAAGCGAACTATTTATCGTATTTGTGGATGTTACAAATACGTCATTCGAAAATAGCTGTTCCTTGCTATTTTTTCATTTATTTTTTTTTGGTTTCAGGTAACTTTTGATGCGCGTGGCAAAAACTTTTCGAAAGGCTTTGTGTGTGTGTTGTGAGTGTGCTGTGTGTGGGTGCTCTGTGTGTGGGTGCTCTGTGGGTGTGACTAACTCTTGAAGTACTTGCCACGATAGCCGCTGGTTAACATCCAAAAAAAAAGTTGGCCACTCTCATTCTTTTTCATGTCGAGGGGGGGCTCTCTTCCTATCTGCCGCCCAGGCGAACAAGGCTAACAGCGAACATGAAATATAATTGCAGCACAGCGCTCGGAATTTGAGGCGTCTCCAGTTGCTGCACGCCTCGGCAATTTAATTTATTAAACGCAACAACTTGTAACTAATGAAAATGCACTTAATTTGCTTCAGCGCTCAAATGACTTGAAACAAATAACGTTGTCGTTTACACACACACCAACAACACCCCCCTGCTTTTCCTTCTTTCCATCCGGTTTGCCTGAAAAAGCGATTGGGCGTAAATATATTGTCGCTGACATAATCGTGCAGTCGCATTTTGTAGACAGCGATATTTGTTTTCTCTGCCAGCACGAAAAATGCCCCGATTCGACGTTTCCTTTTCAGTGCATTTGCGAGAAAACTGCAGAATGGGAAAAACGTTTGTAACTTTGCAGCTTTCGCTTTTTGGCCCGTAAAAGTTGCCAGTTGAAACGCCGAAAGTTAGCACACTTTGTAGGCTTGAATTTAAGTGTCACAATTACTAACAATTGCCGCAACTTGCCACAAAAAAGAAGTGGAAAACTGTTGCTTTTAGACGCCACACCAAGTTGCAAGAATCGCAGCAACAGCAGATAATAAGGCACACATCCAAGTTTCAGACACACTTTTAACTAGTTTTCAGTTGGCAATTGGAACTTTTTCAACTGCGCCAAGTGGACTTGGACTTGAGTTAAATGCCTTAGATAACCCAAACACCATATGGCACTTAAAGCTTATATAAAGAAAATTTATTAGGGTATAATTTATACTACTTAAGTATTCATTATTTCAATGTGATGTGGTTTTTAGCTATTCAATTTATAAAAAATGAAATCAATTAAAAGTTCTATTGAGTACGCTAAAGCTAGCAACCAATTTTCTATTTTGCTCAAATATTTTCATACTTTCCAACATTTTGTTAACTGTTAATAACATTGTTGGAGTGCATTCAGATGTAAAAAAATAAATGGAAAAAAATAGAAATGGTAATTTTAAAGAATTTTTTACCTCTCATTAAAATCAATCAGACCACAAAAAGAGCGTCAATAAAAAAACAATGGCAATTTCTAGATTTTATGCGCGTGCATTGTATAAAATTACTTTGTGGTCTCGGCTTATCCAAATAACCCGACTAACTTCAAATGAGGATGCAAAAAACTGATTTAATTACTGCACGTGTGTGGCTTTCCATTATAGAGTCAAAAAACAAAACACTCATTTTTTTGCATTACTCTACACGTCGTATACGTAATATGAGATATATGAAATGTAAATGCCATTAGCGCTGAATTTATTTAAAACATTTTTGCGCGAGTGAACTAATTAATAATTCATGACAAATTGATATGAAAATGCGCAAACAACAATGCAAAAAAAAATATAAAAGGAGCTTTTTTCAACAGTTTTTCAATTTCAATTTGAATTTAGGTTGGAATTTCATTAAATGTGCCGCACTGCGAAAAATATGAAAAATGCACAACAGCAGCAGCAACTACAAAATATTTGTTTTTCAAATGAAAATGAATAAATGCAGGAGCAATATCAGCAGTTGCAGTTGCGGCAACAACAACAACAACAGCAACAGTTGCTGTAGTGATGACAGGCAGCAAAAGTTTTCGCCTTTGGTTTTGCTGTCAGTTTAATGAAGTTGTTGCCGCTGGCAAAGTTCAATGTGTTGTTGGGCAATGCCGATGTTGCCACGGCTGCCAGCAACATGCCACACTAGCTAACGCAGTTGTTAATTAAATTGTATGCTGCAAACAGGCAAAAGTTGCGACTTGAGAGCTGCAGCTCTTTGCCAATTACTGCTAATGATAATGTTTCTACAGCTGTTGTAGATGGTGTTGCCGATGCTGTTGCTGTTGCTGTTGCTGATAATGCAACCTGCTTACTAATTTATACATGACACGTCCAACAACAATGGAGCCCAGTGTGTGGCACATTTATCTAGAAGCGTCTGCACGTGTGGCAGCAACAGCAACCGGATGCGTGGGCGACACACAGACACAGACAGACGACAGCAGTTGGCAATCAATAAATCCCAGGCCCTAGCTCCTGTTGATATTTGCACAAGGCAATGCATAAATGCAGATACACACACCCACACAGTGTGTGTGGGTTGATTTCTGACGTCCAAGCTGCAAATTTGCATCGACAGCAACTGGTTGTCACCATGACTACCTCACTTAGAGCCAGTGGCCTTTTGTGCAGCAACAGCAACAGCAACAGCTCGAGTTTCATTTTCAGTTTACCGACGATTTTCCTAATGGCAAAGTACAGTTTAGCCCAATATGTTGGAAGGTAACAGTAACAGTTGCTGTCGCTCGTAACCCTAAACTTTAATTAAAAATAAACACTATTCAAAAGTCAAAAGCATCAGGTTAGACGGATGTGCATTAGTCGCCTTATAATTTTAGCAACAATAGATCAACTGATTAAATAGTGTTTACATAGTAAATTAAAATAATTGGAATATTAAATAGAAAACGAAGCTAATATAGCGAAAAATAATGATATCGGTTATTATAATATAGCTTAATTAATAAAAAAAAAAAACAAACAATTTGTTAATAAATTTATACAGTTTTAAATTTATACTTAATTCAAGTTTTTTTTTTTGTAACATTAATAGATTTTTTGTAACAATAATAGATTTTTTTAAGAGAACAGTTTGAAATGAATTCTTGTCCGAAATTGGCCAAGGCTTTATTCTTTGAGTGTAAATTATATACACATATATGTGCATATAATATACATATCTTTACATTCTTGCGCGATTTAAGAAATCGAGAAAATTGCAATCAATAAACATTTATTTTACTTTATTTTTGTATTCTTTTTACTTCATTTCATCTAAAATAATAATAGTCCAATGTCACATTTTCATTTTATACGATAATAGGAATTGGGCCTATTATTCTTTTATTCGGATTTTTTAATAAAACATTATAGATTATTCGCAAAATAATTGTATTATTTTATCATAATATTTGATAGTTTTACCAAATTTTAGGTTTATATGGTCTGTCACTTGCATAAATAAATAAAAATAAACTATATATCATATTATAAATCAACTATCAAACAGATTAGCTTCTTAGTTTATTTACATTGATTATATTCTGATATCGACATTTTGACGACACTGTACACAACAGAAACACAAAATGTTGGCTTAGTTTGCAGTCGACTGCATTGCAATGGTAATTTGATTTAACAATTGCGACTCGTTCAGCCCGTCGCAGTTTGTCCGTTTCCGGTCAAATAATCAAGTTACGGCCATATTGCAACAGGAACAAACAAACACACATAGACACACATACACAACTCAGGGCCTGCACATGTGTGTGGGTAACAGTGGGTGCAATTGGTTTATGCACAACACGCATAAACTAGTTAAAAACATATTTGCACTGCAAAATCTTGTTAAGAGGTGCATAAACAGGTATGGGGGTGGAGGGGGGTGGATTGGCCTGGTCTTGGCATGATTTACCATGCGGGGAATTTGAGTTTGGTTTTGCGGCAAAGTTTTAATTAAACTTGTAAATTGTTGTTGCTACAATGAAAACAAGAAATAATAACAAAACAAGCCAGAACATTGCGGCTATCAACGACTGTCTACTACTCTTCGTTTATAAAGAAAGCTTTATGTGGCAGGTGTACTTAATATAAATTATAGGTGATCGATATTTCGGTTAGGAAATATCGATAACATCTTCAGAAATTCTATAAAGGGATAGGCCCTTTTACGCTTTCTGTACAGAGTATAACACGTGTGGCAACAGCAATTCATTTGTTTAGTGTTCCCACGGGCTGTGTGAACAGTGTTGCAAGCGGCTGTTTGAGTATGTTATTTGTGGCACTTACCAACATTGCCCTCCGCCTGCACAGTATCTCCACGCGTGGCCAGCAATAGCAGCAGCAGAAACGCCGCCAGGGAACTGAACCGCAGCTGCCTCGCCAATGATGTCAGTCCAGCGTCCAGGTTGCAGCATTGGCGGCTCAGGCCGCAGCTAATCAACGCTGCCGCCGCTGTTGGCTCTCGTTTACCGCTTAGTAGACGGCGGCGGCTGCGGGACTGCTCTTCTTCTTGTTGTTGTTGTAGTTGCCGCAGTTGCTGTTGTTGTTGTTGTTGAAATCGCTGCTTAGACCATTCTCCTTGTTGTCCGACTGCTGCTGCTGCTGCTGCCGCTATTGCTGTTGTTGCTGCTGCTGCCTGCTGTGGTTGCTGCTCCCTCTGCTGCTGCTGCTGTTGCACTCCTGTTGTCTTAAATTGCTGCCGCTGTTGTTGCTGTTGTTGCACATTGCTTGCCATGATAATCGGCCCACCTGCAAGAAATGTGCAAGAATGAGGGAAAGATGTTTTACTTATTGCTTTCCTTGGCGGAAATTTGGAAAAGGTTTTTATTGAAAAGTTGAAGCTCTCGCACACAGTGCACAGTGGCACAAAATCAGTTTGTTATCAGTAAAACTTTTATAAGATCAGTCATCTACCGACGAGTAAAATATAACAAAAAGTACTGTGATAAATAGAATTTTAGGAGTTTAAGTTTCGACCCATTGCTACACATTAAAATTCTCAATGCGTTCAAGCACAAAGTCGATAGCAAAGTTGGCTGATAATTTTCTATCTATAATATAAAATATTGTGATTTCACAAATTCAAATAATTTTATCAGCTGCTGTAACACCCTTCACAAAAGCAACTTGGCAACAACAACACTCACAGGATTGCTAATACTAAAATAGTATATAACCTAATTAGATAATAAAATCGCATAAATTTAAGTTTTTCCATAATTACCAGTTTACAATTCTATTAGATTTTCATCTTAAATACAGCCTAATTTCTCAGCACCGCAAGAGAGTGAAGAAGGTCAACACCCTCAAAATGTGTTTCTTTTAAATGTAATTCAGCTTAAGTGATTCAATCCGTGGCCAAATCGCTTATCATTTAGCGGTTTTCAGCATTTTTCATCACATTTATGGCATAATTTGTAAAGAGAGATACCAGCTGTCTGCGAAAATGATAAATTTACGCCAGAAACCGCATAATTTTAAACAAGGTTCAACATTTATCATGCAGACGATGACATGAAACATCCACTTGATGAGCGCTTTAAACCGTGACTTCTGAAAGTTTCCATACCACTGTGCAGGACCTTTTGTGTGTGGCTGTAAAATTGCATTTAAGCGTTTGCGAGGGGAAAACAACTTTTGGCTCTCCTGTATTGCCAGATATATTGTATATAAATATATATACAAGATTTTGCTTAACATGCACAATACACAATCAGCCCACATCCTTGGAGTTGAGAGAGAGAAGTTGTTCAGCATTGTTGCGCTGCAGTTTCCGGCCTTTTTTGCTAGCGCTTTCGCAAATAATTCCTGCTGTTTATATGGTAATAAATGTCAGGCTTCATTTTGCTAAAGCGCCAGGAGCTGGGCCGAAAGGAAATTGATTTTCCTTGCCGCTTCAATGAGCTGCGGCCGTTACCTGTTCCCCTTTCTCTAGGGTCCTTTTTTCTTTAGCTGACATATTTTCGAGACGGGGATCTTAAACAACGCCTTGTATTTTATTGTTAAGCACTGAACTGTACAATGTCCTGGCTCCTGCGGCTCATCAGCTGTCGCCCAGATATACACACAAATCTGCTCGGGATTATGACCCGCCCAGTCCGCAAATTTCTCCAAATGTAAAGGTGTGATAAAGGCCACAAAAAAATATATATAAAGAAATAAAACAAAAGAATCAAATGCAATTATCTGCCAATCTAGCCCACAAAATAAACAACAACGAAATTATTTTGCTGAGTAAACAAATGTGAGTATATTTCTTATTTCCTTTGGGAATATCCTTAATGTGGTCTTTTTATTTGACACTTTCGTTTAAAATGGACAAAGGTTTTACAACTTTAGTTGTCACTTAATGGCTTAGTAAATAATTAAGCTAAAACTTAAGGATCCATAGTAATCCTTTAACATGGGTAAGAAGGGTACGAAGAAGATTTGAATGTCCCAAGAACAAAGAGTAAATAAATGAAAAAAAAAAACACTTAAAATGAGCAAATTTTGCTATAAAATAAAATGGAAAATGCCAATGTTAAATCATGTTAATAAATACGAACAATGTCCTGTTGTTTGCCTTCGCTGAACTGTAAAATTGAGTGAATGCCGAATAATACAAATAAAATGAATATACTCGTAATTACATATTCTGTTTGCTATTTGCTATTGGCAAATACACGAAGCAAAAGTTTCACTTCTCCAGATAAATTCAAATTTACTTCAAACTTTGTTGTCGAAGAGTATACACAGCCACAGTATATACATATATATATATTTATGTATATATCTGGTATCTATCACATCATGTGTTTTGAATCATTTTGTATAAGCTGCATGATTAATGTGCTTAAAGATTCGATTCTCTAGAGCAGACTTTATTGCCTTGGCATAGTTATTCCCAGGACATTCCGATGACTATGTTGGAGTCGTCTTGGGTATCGGTTCATTTTTCATGCGCTGTCCGTTGACTTTGTCTGGAAAAACTAAACAAAACTAAGCTTCAATAAGTTTAACTGGCCCTCGGCTCCGCCGTGCCACGTGACATTGCAACATATGTGGCGGCATAATTAATCATCGCTCGAACGTGCCGACCTCAAAGTTTGTGCCACCCCTTTCCCCTTATCGAAAAGCCGCAGGCAAAGTTGGCCGCCTACAAAACTTAGTTAAGCTCTTGGTAATATTACCCACTTATAAGAATTTATTGGCCGCAAAAGGAATATTTGATTAGCTGCCCACTCTAATTCAATTTGACCGACAGGCTACGTCAGCCAGTTGCTCTTATTAAATTTCCTTTTGAATTCCCTAGTTTTCTTTGCCTTTCTCTGATTGTCTTTGCCATTTGTTAATTTGTGTCATGCAATTCAATTAGAAGTCGACCTGACGATAAACTTTAATAATTGCAATAAACCTTTTTAATGTCTGTATTTCCCTGTCGTTCATTTTAATTAAAAATGTCGTGCAATTAAAAACGCATCAGTGAATGCAACAAAATGAAGAAGAAAGCACAAACACCAATAAAAACAAACTGAGTATAAAACAAACAAAATTGCCTCTGACAATGCTGGCCCCGGCCTTGTCCTAGATCCTAAATAAACTCTGAATAAATTTGCTAACAACTAGTCCAGGTGCTTAAGTTTCACGTGATTTGGCTTAAAACCGATTATCAAATTTGATTGCAATAAATACTTCACTAGATTCAATAAGATTTAAATAGTAACCAATTTAACATTATTTATCGTTTTATTTGAAGCTTAAAACTGTTGTGTGCTTCAAAAGATTTTTTTAATTATTTTCATAATTTAAATATCAAAAAGCTGCATATTATTAGCTTTGCTTTTAAAGTTTTTTTGTAGTTATTAGATAGAATTCAATTGGTAAAAGTTGTTTGCGGCCACAACCGAAGAACAGGCGCGCTAATAGGTCGAAGCAATGTTTTTAAATTAAGTTTATAGCGAAACGCGGCTCTTTCACAGTTGCAGATGGGCAAGAGAACAGTGGCACTATGGCATCTCCCCTTCCCCCCTTCCTGTACAGCATGTCTGCCATGCGAAATGCTTTCCGTGAATCTCTTGCATTGCTACATGCCACAAAAAAGCCACAGCAGCCAGGATGCAGCAGCTGCCAGGACGCGTTTATTTGTTTGGCCATTTTTATTTATTTTTTTTTTTTTTGGCCCCAATCTCCTACCCACTTTGGCTGCTTTACGCCTCGTTGCAAGCTTCGGTGCAATTAAAATGCAAGGAAATTACTTTAAAACACATTTGTTGCGCTTGTCAACTGGCTGCAATGCAGCTTCGCCATTTTTCTGCCTTGTTCGCCCCACTTCCGTCGCAGTCGAATCCCCTTCGGTAAATGGCATTGCCTTTCTAGTCACATCCGTTTGGCTTTTGTTCGCGCATATTGCGCCCCGAAGCAACCCGATTTAAACTCGCACTCAACTGCAGAGGGTACCCCCAAAGTAGAACCTCCAACGCTCCCCGTTTACGACTTTGTCACAAGCAGCATTTTCACTTTTCACTTGCCAATTGCAATTGGCTTTTCTAGTATCCGCCGCGTATCCTTGACTTGCATATTTTGGCAAAAGCTCTCATCCACTGAATTTCAATCATCAATTTCAATCAAATTCGCTGCGATAGCCGCAAATTTTATTGGCTTTGGCAAAACAAATTTGACGTCGTCTTTGCCAAATGCAGCTGCAAAACTTTTAATCCAATTAGACCAGCCAAAAATGCTGATAATGATTACGTTTTAATACTTGATGATTTGTTGAGGACGTTATTTTAATATAAAATAATAATATAAAATAATCTAGGCCGTGCTATGTAGTCATCTTCACTATGTACATAAATATATATGTACATATTACTTTAAAAATAAATAAAATGTTACATATGAAAATACGCAATTTTTATTAATTACAAAGAGCAATGCATTCTTACAATTCATTTAACCGTCGGGGCGAAATGTTTGAACCTGCCTTTAAAGGTAATGAGCCCAGCTCAAAAACTGTGGGAGATATAGGCATTTCCGATTTTTAGTGCGGTTACAGTGGGCGTGGCCGGAATTTCCAACGTGAAACTTGTGGGGGAGGTCACCAGTAATCTACATACCAAATTTGGTGAATCTATCTTAAAAATATTGTGAAATATTCACCTTTTATCGATTTGGGATTTGAGGTGTATCGACATGTTATCGAATTTCCAGCCTCCTAGTGGGCATGGCACAAAAATCTTTGTCTGAAGAGTATAACTAAAAGTATATACATATATCAAAAGTTTCAAGCCGAAAAAAGTTGCGTTCATCCGGACAGACGGACAGCATGACGGACATTGCACAAACCCATTATACTAGTTTCATTCTCTTCAATCTCTTTAAATTAAAAAGCCATTTTGACATGAAAACTTGTGATTTTTACCATATTTTTTCATGCTTGTATATGTATCTGAAATAGTTTATTTTTTTTCTCCGGTGGCAACATTGAAACACTGAAAACTGCTGTATTTTTATCAAGTGGCAACAGTGCCTCTTTAGGCCCAATTGGGCTGTTTGCGAACAGTGTTGCATCAACAAACATACGCCGTGCAACACTGGCGCAAAAGCAGCCAAGTAAATGTCGTTAGTTGGCCTTTCTTTTGGTGTCGAAACTTTCAAAAGGTACGTTTATTTTTCCAGCAGCACGTAGATATAGGAATTATTTAAAAAACAAACACATAAATTCTGAATTTTTTTCGTAAATATATAAATATTTTGCTTCGTAAATATATATATATAAATTGCACAACGTCAGGAAAGGAGACGGAAAATCGAATTTTGGAAGTTCTGAACAAAAAAAAAAGAAGAAGGAAATGGGTAAAAAATACAAGATGAGAAAGGCAGCCAAAGCTGCCGCACAAGCAGATCCCGCTACAGACGAGAGCAACAACACCAAAAGCTATGAGAATAGCCAAAAGCCAGACGCACGGACAATCGAAAGCAGAGCGCAGGATCTTTTAGGTCTGGCCGAAAAATTTAATTTAATGCCGAGCGGCAGACGCAAAAGTCAACCGTCATCGGGCTCCGGCTCATCGGCGTCGGACAGCTCGGACAGCGATGACCAGCTGCCCCCAGTTGCAGGTGCCGACGCAGGCCTGCAACAAATGCCGCTCCCGGATGTGGTGTGGACGCCAAAGTATTCGCGGGGCGAGAAGAAGGCGCGTCGCTTGCTCATGAAACTGGACCTTGAGCCCGTTCCGAATGTGTCGCGCGTGACCATCCGCAAGGCCAAGAACGTGCTGCTGTGCATCGACCAGGCGGAGGTGTTCAAGTGTCCCCACACCAAAACGATCATTTGCTTTGGCGAGATGCGCATCGAGAATACATCAAATGCGGCCGCTGCTCAGGCAGCCGAACGGTACATCAACGATGTCAATGTGCGTGCCCCGCCGCTGACCTTAAGCTCGGATCATCCGCTGGCCGCCAACGATGAGGAGGAGATCGATGTTGCTGCCCTCGCCACGGAACTGGACGAAAAGGACATTGAGCTGGTCCAAATGCAGACCGGCTGTACGCGCCAGACGGCCGTCAAGGCGCTGATCAAGCACAAGAGCGATGTGGTCAACGCCATCATGGAGCTAACCATTGGTGTGGACATCTAAAGATCAAGATCAAGTCATGCACTCTCTCCAATTGTATTGTTACAAATCATTTAAATTAACACTACGTTCAAATCTTTAGAAATCTTTAACATTTGATGACGCAAAATGAGAATTTCAAGAAAAAAAAAAATAAAGCATTTCCGTCTACGGTTTACGACCATTTTCCAATAAATAAAAAAATTTAAAACTGAAAATTAAGTTATATGTGAACACGATATCAAGATACCAGATATGTAATGATATATCTGAATACAATATCAGTATACCGTCCGTATGAACACAATTTTGCCAACTTAGAAATAATCACAAACCTTGTTGCTGATCATGCTGCAGCTACGAGGTCTGATGTTGAAGTATGAAATTGAGACTCTCTTCCGACTCGTCTGTTCTAGTTACACAGCCATCAATAGAATATTGAAAATTGGCTGCACTATTCGTCACAGATGTCGCACATCTTATAAATATTGTGCATCAAATATTTCATTTGTTTTCTTTCTTTATTTTCTTAACTTGTTTTGAATGTCTTATGTTTCTGCTCTAGGGATATTTTGTGCAGCTGTCAGCTTTTTGCTGTCTGTCCTTAACTTGGTCTTTGACTCAGTTGCTTAGTTACAACTTCGGTTTGCCAACTGTTTATCTTTGCGAATTTCTTCAGTTGGACTTTTCATCATTTGAGAAATTTCATTGTTTGTGGCTGAGTGTAAGTAATCAGTTTTCCAGTTGGCTAATGTTGTTGTTGTTGTTGTTGTTGTTGTTGTTGTTGTTGTTGTTGTTGTTGTTGTTGTTGTTGCCGGGTGCAGGTGCTATTCAAAAGAACTTCGCTGAATAAGTGTTCATTCAATTAAAATGGCTTTTGTTGGCTGGCGGCTTCTGCTTCGTATTCTCCATCTGCTTCTACTTCTTTTGACATCCTGTCGCCAGGCAGTGTGGTCCTGTCGCAACGCAAAGCCACTTAATAAATGGCTGGCTCTAACTTTCGGCTTAATTTCATTCAATTTGCAGCTGTCGTCAGCAGCCGTAAAAAGGACTTTAGTTTTTGCATTGTGGCAGGATTCGTGCCCCACAGTCTCGCTTCGCGCACGTTCGAGCAACAATTTCGTCCGCGAAAATTACCAAAAACAAAAATTATATTAAGAGAATCTCTAGGCGGGAGATGGGTCGCCTAGGTATTACCCTGTACATAGCTTTCATAAACTAAGGCACACATATATTACACATACGTCCCGTGGTATGCATCATAAATTACTGTTTTATTAATAACTTTTGTTCCTAACGATTTTTATGAGATTTTCTGCTTACAAAGTTTATACATAAAAATATGTAAGTACCATAAATCAACAACTTAGTTTGACTTATTAAATTGAATAGAAAAATGTTGGCAAGTTTGCAAAACAAAATTTCGGATACCAGAGGTTATTTATGAGTCTAGCCTAGTTATTTAAATTATGTTGTTTAAATTTATTATGTAAATATTAAAAAAAATATCTATTTTAATCACAGCACATGCAATTTTTGAAAAATCTGCTTTGCACTTTCCAAACACCTTATACCTCGTTTCTTATCACTTTAAAAGGATATTATAGAAAAAAACACTTAAACATTATACGCTATTGCTCTAGTGTAAATTGAACCGGAAATTGATTAAGTTGGGTGCGCAACGCAGTAGACGCGTTCCAAATACAAAATCAGTTGTCAGCATCTGCCACGAGGCAACTGGCAACTGGCAATCGGTGGCAGGTGGCATGTGGCAGGTGGCAGACAAGGAGGCCATCACCTGGCCACATGGCGAACGTCTTACGCTTGAGTAAACAGCTTAAGTAGCCAGAAAGAATAGGGGGAGCCACAGGATGTGACCCGCCCCACCAACTAAAGACTGTAACTTTCTACAAACAATTTTAAGTTTTTTAGCTTTTATGGTCGAAATTTTGTTGCATTTTTTTTTTATAACAATTTTGCGTCTTTGAAACGTAAGTTTTGTTGTTGTGTGCGAGGGGAAGTTTTGTGAATTTCAGCAGGCTTTGAATCAGCTGCTAAGTTTTTCAACGCTTTCAAGTTGATTTCGTTGCGCATTTCTTGACCAAAAAGCCGCAAAGGATTTTGTCTAAGGTCCTGTCCAATGGCCAACAGCTTGCGGCTGTCAGTTGCTGTGCGGCTAAGCATGAAACAACAGCTGTCAAGAGGACGGGGATGGTGGTAGGAACTACACTCAACGAAAAAAATTACTTGTACTTCATACATTGTAGAAATTCAGCGGATGTAAAAATTTCTTTCTAAAGTTTCAAAAAAACAAAAACGACTTTTAGGATGATTTGAATGCAATACGCAATTGAATTCTTACATTAATCCTTAAAAGAAATACTAGGAATAAATACCAGGTTTTTCTCTGAGTGTAAACATTTGTACACAATTTTATGCGCTTCACCGACTGTCTAACATGAGGAGCCACAAGGCTCAACTCAGGAGGCAGTTCATCATTTACTGTCGGCTTAGGGTATTTCAATATTCGTTTACTGCTGAGCTAATCACAATGCTGCGAATACCTATCCTTCGACCGGGTCAAAGGTCGCACACTCGAGCCCGAAGTGCCATTTTCCAGGCAGGCCTACCACCTGCCTGCCACTTTAGAGCTCTTCGGCGCCACATTATTGTGCATATCGAGCACTCGAGCAAACAAACAAACACACAGACAACTGCGAATCTCGAGTGGAATCGGTGGGTTATTTACGGCAACATCCGGGCAACCGTTTTATATATAAGACATAACGAATTTCTTTTATTTGACTTTCATTTCTATCTCTATACCATACCATACAATACCCCGCAAATTCATAATTACAGCACAGCGTGAAAAAAGGGATTTCCGTTGTGCGGAAAATGAAAAGCAATTAGATAAGCGCTGGCCGCCAATTGGATATGATTTGTGTCCAACCTAACAGCTGGCTCCAGCTGTTTTACAGCACAATTTATCAGTGTGCAGTAATTCACAAAAGGGGGATTTTTTTTTTATTTTGCTAACCTTTGACTTTGATTTGATATGTAATCAAAAAGAAATCCCAAAGATGCCCACGTTGATATCGTTTGCTTCAATAAGAGCAGTCATGAATTTTGGAATGGAAATTAAATGCGAAACATTAAAAGAAATACTTCGTCATGCGGAATTTGACTCTGTGAATACTTTGCGCTATTTTTAAGAGCTTTAGCTTGATTTGGTACTTAAAATATTTTAATGCAATGGTTATTATAATTTAGGGGATTGAAGGAGACATCTCAAATCTCATCAAATATACTTAAATATTTTTGTTCAGCATTTTAATGGATTTTTTATTTTAAATTAGCCAATAAACTCTAGCAAAAACTAAGACTAAAACAAATAAATATGTATAATTATATTTTATTATTTTATAATACTATTTCAACTTTTTACAGCTAATTTGAAATTGAGCACATTATATGAAGATAAAACAATTTTTAATTTCATGCAGTTTATATTTTTAGAATTTGCCTATTTGCTGCACTTAGAAAATGTTTTAAGCATCGTAATCCGAATTAAACTAAGCCTCATGAAAAGCAGCTTTGAAAAACTTTAGCGCATGCAACTTTCAGCTAACTAAGTGGGCTATTTATAGATGTTTAAGCTTACAAATTGCAAGCTGCGTTTTAAGCTGTTTCTCAGCTTTGTAGTTTTACTTTATTATTATATTTTTCATTTAAAAAATTTTTTTTTTCTGCTAAGTTGCACAGTTTGCACATTTGTTGCATCCCCTAAATTGTGAGGCGAGCAGCGTGGGGAACATTTTTCAATTTAAAAGCAAACTGCATGGAAATTGTGCACATCCTGCGCAACTGAATGGGATCCGCTTGGCGCTGCCGCCAAAGCCGCTTACATGCGAGGCAGTCCTGCAAGATACAACAACAACAGCAACGGCTGCAACAAAGCTCCTGTTGCTGGTGTCCTAGGTAACTGCAACAAAGTGAAGCAGGGTAGTTGCGCCTGCCTCATGTTGCGTGTGGTGTCGCTTTTGGAGGGTTTCCTGGCAAATTTTATACACTACATATATTATAGTGATGATGATGATGTCGGAGGTAACTTTAATAAATTCATAAATGAAAAGTAGAGTCTGATTTATGATTGCGGCAGATTGCGATAATCTTGTTAATGTGCCCGGCGACAGGCATGCGAATTTTTCTATCTCCATATCTGTATCTGGGCGTGTGTATCTATAACTGGGCAGCAGCATCAGGAAAATTGCATATCAATTGGTAATCAACATTCGATGTTTCCGAAAACAAAATGCGCAGTTTGAAAAACAATAGGGCAGGGTGGAGGTGGGGAAAGTGTGTCGCCTGTGCCATGTAACTGTCGGATACAGTTGCACCTTTATGTGTATGTGTATCTGTAGGTCGTATCTATAGCATTTTCTTATCTGCTTGATAACGGGAAACTGATACATATCACATTTTATGCATACGTAATGTGGGTTTTTATATTTTTGTTTTTGCTGGCAATTTTTTCAACAAATGTAATTTTATCATTATTTCATGTACAATATGATTAATGCAGATATATACGAATTTCACAATTTCACAGTTGCCAGATGTAATCAATAGCCTTGTCAAAGCTAATTTAAAAATATATGGAATTCATTTGCATTTTAATTGCATTTATGTTTAACGGGAAAGTATTTTTTAATTAAAACAGCATAGCATACTTTCAAGCGACCCGTCAAATGTCAAGTTGATCGCATAAAATGGCGACACGGAACCAGTAAAACGAAATTAACATAAAAATGCAATCAAATGGAAAAAATGTGAATACTTTTAAGATAGAAATCCTTAAAGGAAGCCCAAAAAATGTAACAAAGAGAAACAGAAGATTTAGGCTGACGCCAAACTTTTCAACAGGATGTAGCAAAGTTGTTAGACTTAGTTTTTAGACTTAGTTTTTAGTTGAATCGAAACCCCCTGTTAGTTTTCCAAGTGACTTACCACGTTTGGTAGTGCGCAAAGTTCTCATGATAAGCACGCTGCATTTTGGCATCGATACTGTTTGCCATATGTTAGCCGAAAATGCCACGCAGCAGCAACAGCAAAAGGGAGATGTCACCAGCAAATGCAGAGCTGGCCACACTGGCGCGTTGGAGCTGAGCAACTCGAACGCCAATCGCTGAATTAGCTGGTCGCAGAACACTAGCTGGGATTTTTCCTACTTGTCTGTAGGAGTCACTTTTCTTATTTAACCGCTCAACACTCAGCCCAGCGTTCACTTCGCTGCGCTCCCCAGGTTGAACTGAATTCGTCACTCGACGCGATTTTGATATTTGCCTCCAGTTGCGAGCATCAGGTAGACGACACACGAGCCGAAGCATTGCGCGAGGCGAACCGAAGCGACAACGATGCGTGCCGAAGTTGCGCTTTCCAGCATTCCAGCATCGGGCCTGGGGTAATGTTGGCTGAGCTTTTGTGGAAAAGCTTTTGCTGCTGTTGCTGTTGCTGCTGCGACTGCGACTGCTCCTGTTGCGTCGACAGCGACGCCCACGCGTAAAGCTTATTGTTAGTGTTGAGCTTCGTGCAGCTTTTATGCCCACGCACGTAACCCGAAATGGGTATGGGTGTGTGTGTGTGTGTGTGTGGGAGAGAGGAGGAGAATTACGACGCCTACGGCAACTGGCGCCTGTTTGCAACGTGTGGCCTGCGTTAAGTTGTAGGCGCTCTCTTTCTATCTTTCTGTTTCTTTCTTTCTGTCTATCTGTCTCTTTCTGTCGCCTTTACTCCATCTCTCTTTCACACTCTCTTGTGTTTTTTTTTTCCAAAAATAGCAACAGCGCGAACTTTCTACTGGTTTCCCCCTAAGCTTCCTCCCCCGCGCTCATCCTCTTAATTTTTGACCACATTTATCAACTTTGCCAAGTCACACTTGAGGCTCACTTCTTTCACTTTTTTGGCAAGACTTTATAAATCTTTTTTTATTTTTACATTTGCTATTTTTAGGCATTTTGCATTTTCCCAGCGCCTGCGTAGGGACGCTCCCTCCGCATCAACTCCCACTAACACATTGATTTTTTTTCTGGTCGTTTCTTTCGTTGTTTGTTTTTGTTTTTTTCGGCTGCCGACGCCTTTTTATGAATGAACTTGGCTGGCATATTTATTATGTGACTGCGCGACACTGCATTACTGCCACGCCCCCCGCCTCTGGGGTGCAGGTACCTCGAGGGTTCTTTCACAATGTCACTTGGAATCTCATTAAGTAAATGGATTGCCCACGTTGAGGTTTTCTGATGCGCCATATGACGCCATTGTATTCAAACCCAACTCCCATGTTCTTTATAGAGTAAACAAGTGTGTGTGTGAGTGTGTGTGTGTGTGTGCTTAGGATCCAAAGGATATTGCCGGATTGAGAACGTGCGCGTATCATGATTAATATTTGTTCAGTTTTAAATTAATTGCATGCAACAACTGGTGCCTTAACATTCATTAATAATCGCTAAGGAACAAAGGAATATAATGAGAGGGAACAGGATACAAGCAGCCTAGACATCCGTTATGGTTGCTAGGGGTGCGGACAGCGCCCGTATATTCTGCAATAAATTATTGCTCAAGGCAACAGCTTGTGCTTGTGTGTTTATCAAACAATAGACTATTTACTCTATGTTTTAATTTGAAGGGCGTAGAAGTAGCTCTATATATACAAATGTATTTAACGATTCAAATTCCTTTTTGAAAAGTCTATTTTTAAATTATATAATATTTGCTCTTCTCACAAAATAATAATTCCTTAAACAAATGAAAGAACAAACATTTCAAGAAAAACACAGCTTGTTCCCATATTTTAGCATATATTTTTATGGCAAACAAAGCTTAAAATACATTTTCGGAGATGATATTTAAGCAAATCGAGAACAATCGAGGTATTATATAATATACAGACTTATATTACATACATATTCCGTTACTCAAATATATCGAGTACAAATTATCTATTGTGTGGGACAGGATTTGCATTTATTTGACAAAAAAAAAAGTGTTTTATTATTTACTAATATTTTGACAATTAGTCAGAGGGGAATCTGATATCATCTCTCAACCCTTAACGCGTGTGCAGATATTTCATTTCGTCAAAACACTTGCTGAGCACCCATTGAGTAAAAAATGATATACTCAATGTAGTATTACTCAATGGTGTGTGAAATTCATTGCTACATTGTTCTATGCTCTTCTCTTAAAAATATACCCATTTAAGTATGCTATATATTTCCACCTAAAAATGGCTATTTTAGCCGTTTATATCTGATTATTTGATTAGATTACTGAATTACTGAAATTACAGAAAAGGAGAGCTTAATTTTAGCTCAATTAATTAATGTGTGTCAAATCGATGTAATTTCAGCTTTATCATAAAAAAAAAACCAAATTAAGTTATGTGATGTTCATAAAAACAATGGCTCTATTAATTGATTAATGAGTATTAATTATTATATAATATGGCAAAAAGAGAAATTCACAGTTCCTATGATATCTGTTAATTAAATAAAATATAACAGAAAATTCGGTTCAAATCTTTGTTATTTGAGTATAAGCAAAAAAAAAAACGCTCTATAAACCTTTAAGTTGTTGTTAATATTACTTGTATGTGGCAGTAAAATGTTTATAAAATTGCTGCAACCTCTCAGTTTATGGAGTTTTCTCAATTGTGAAACGAAAGTGCTTTTCCTTTCCTTTTTTCTGTTGTTGCTGCCCCCGCTTTATTAGCGCCTCTTTGTTGAACTATCTGGTAATTTTATGCGCTACTTTATGAATTGCCATTTTATTTGCCTTATTGTTGACGCACAAATATTTGCGTTTCATTTATAATTCGAACTCGCCAACGCATTGCGGGAATTGTGACGCAGCTTCCGGCTTCCGGCTGTTTACGCAAGTCTTAATCAAAATGAATTCTTCTCTGACATTCATATTGTATATCTTCCAAGAATACAAATGCTGTCACACTTGGCCATGTTGTTATTTCTGTTATTTCTGCGGCTTTATTTAACGACGCCTCGGATAGCATATTCATATGTTTACGCATCATTTCTATCGAAATGCGAGCACGTCAACAGCATTCAATCAGGGTAAATGAAGTGGAGACAGCAGCCGCGACCCAGTCCTTATCAAAAACAAATAAGATTGCTCTAGTCGGGAACACCCGACTATAATATACCCTCATTTAATTTTGAGCTGTGTTTATAAATATTAAAACCCCTTTGAATTCTTATTTATATACGGAAGCGATTGAAAAATAACTTCTTAAATAAATATTTGAATATATTCATTTAAAGCAAATTTGCTGTCTTTAGGTAGCGTTATCTACGAAATTAACTTAAAAGTTTAAGTTTAAGTTTTGCCAATTATAAGATAAACATTTAAAGGCAAACATAAAATATCTGGTCTTTCTTTTCTACTCTGTATAAAAAAGGTAGCTTGCCACATTGGCAGCAGCTGTCTCTTTGGTATAATGCTTTAAGGTAAATCACGTCACAGGTCCTGACACCTGACCCGCCTTAAATGGGCGCACGTGACTGCGTTCCTATTAAAAATAAATAACAGTTGCTGGGAAACAAGAACAAAACATTATTGCCTAAGGCTGATCTCGGTTTTATTCAAGACAACAATTAAAGTGACACTGTTGCGGTGTCTTAGTTTTATGCAGTAAAATATTCAGACAATCCTAAAACCAAACATCATTGACTCAACTAGAGATAATAATAAAAATATATGTACTTTACGAGTTCACCTAATACCTATATTTACCAAAGATGGATTCATTCCTCAAAGTATTTTTTTACTAGGCAAAATACTTTGAAATTTTGTAATAAATAAATCATTTACACATTTAAAAAATTATACAAAATAAATAAAACCAAAAAGTGAAAGGTAAGGTTTCTAAAACTTTTCTTGTCGTCTTAAACTATGCTATAAAATGATTTATTATTCAGACTTAAGTCAAAGCTTTATGAACACTTGTATACAACTGAAAGCTGTTTTAAAGGATTGCAAATGTAAAAAGTTAAGAAATACTAATAATTACTACAAATTACATTATAAATCAACGTACATTAAAAATAAGACCTCAAGAAAAGTTTCCATTTGATATAGACTACACTAAGAAAAACTCTAAGATTTAGAACTTAAATTTAAAGTGTGTTAATATAATTTTAATTGTTATGTGTAAAAATTGTCGAATCCCGTCGCAGAAAAAAGTCTTTAAATTTCATTGCGAACAGTTTGCTAAAAATTGTAATTACTTTTAAGCATTTTATAATTGTTCATATGAAATTTTTGAAATGCTTGATTTCAGAATATTTAGGACTATTTCGAAATTGAAAACTTTTTGCTTTTTTAATAATTGACTTTCATAATTATTTTATAAATTTAAACCTAAAATTTTGAATACAAAGCGTTACAAATTATTTTTCGCTCAGTGTATATATGTGTAATTTATAGCTACATGCGTTGTTAATTGGCTCTGTTGGTAATTTGCATTTTGTATTTTTTTTCTTTGTTTTTTAGTGGCAACTAGAGGGCAAACAGTCGTGCGGGCGCACCTGTTGCCACACACGCGCGTACCTCAAAGGTCAAATCATTTAGCCTATGGGGAACCATGCTTTTTCTATATGTACATAATATATATATATATATATACTCTCGACTTACCTCAGTTTGACATTTATCGCGTTTCTCATGTAGTTTTTTATATCATTTTTAGCACAAACGAACGAAGACATGCAAATTGCTATTGTTATTTTTGGTTTTTTTTTTTGTATTTTGATTGGTTTGCTTGGTTCGATTGGTTGTTGTTACTGGAATTCGCTTTTCTTTTCTGATTTTATACTTCTTTTATTTGCTGGCTGGCTGTGAAGAAGCACAACAAGTCACACACACACACACACACACACATTAAATTTAGGCTACGTTTCTCAAAAACTTGCTTAATTAGAGTTTCTTTTGTTGCTGTTCTTTTTGGTTCTTTTCGTAGGCGAGCAGCAACAACTTATTTTTGACGCAAACAACGTCAGCGACTGACGACAGCAGCAGCGGCCGCTAAATGTCCTAAGCGAAATGAGTCTTTTTTTTTTACTTCATTCCTTTTCAATGGTGACTTCAGAGAGAGAGAGAGAGAGAGAGCGCCAGCACAGCGAGCTGGCCACTCTGTGAGCTTGAGAGAGCACCGGTAATTCGATTTGTGAGTGAGCAAACATGCATATGTATGTGTGTGTGTGTGTGTGTGTGCAAGCGGCGACCCGCAGGTGTTTGCAGGCTCGCGATGATGACGTTGATGCTGCCAAAAGTGTGAGTGAATGAGCATAAGAATGAGAGTGAGCGGCATGGCGCAGCTTGAACCTGGGCAACTAATTGCCCAGAAGGCGCCTCACTGCTAATGTTTATGACACTGATATTGCCAGCTTGTTTGTATTTTTATGCACGCCCACACACGAGCCGAGAGCGAGTGTCTGAGTGAGTGAGTGTGTAGGTGGGGAGAGAGAACGTCCGAGAGTAAGGCAGGCAGACATTGTATAGCGACGCAATAAGCGGGTGCTGCTGTCATAGGCACACACACACACACACACACGCGCGCATACGCCTTCCATTGTATGTGTGCACAAGTCAAGTTGACAGGCCTGTTGTTGTTTTTGTTGTTGCTGTTTGCACAAATTGTCCGTTATGCTGTCGCTTGTTTGCTTTTGTGTACGTCACTGTTGCTGTTATTATTGTTGCTGTTCTTGCTCAAAAATAGCAACAACAACAGAAGAGTTGCTTTAACAGCTCGACATATGCTCACAGCTTTATATACATATATTTTATGCAGCATATTTTTCTGCGCTTGACACTTGAATTCCGTTTGTTGTTCTCGCATGCACATCTCTATAAATACATATATGCTTATATACACATTTATCTTATGAAGTTCAGTGTCAAATTTCCATTTCGCTTTCGCTTTAAATTGTACAAAAAAAATAACCGCATTGCTGCCGCAATCGAAAGCTTTGTCGCCATATTTGTTCGCTCTCTTTATTTATTTAATACATAAATGTTATCAAATATTTGCTCAAGTTTATATAAAATGTAGCACACACACACACACACGGACCAGCCTTACATTTCTTGCTTTTCGAACACTTCTTTCTTTGCTGCCTAATTTCTTATTTTTGGTGTTGCCTAAATTATTCTTTTGGTGGCTGCTCGCGTTGACCGTCAGTCGAAGGACTGCCTGTCCTACTGAAATTACGTTCGTTTGCAGCGCTGCTTCTGGCTCGGCGCTGCCTCTTCGGGAGTTACAGTTAAACATATGCGCGCACACACACACACACACACACACACACACACACACACACAACAAAAGCCGTTTGTTGCCCACAAATTCCTACGCATTTCGCTGCGTGCTATGTGTGTGAGTGTGTATACGTGTGTGTTGGTTAGCTCTGCTTGTGTGCTGTAGGTTAGGCACGCGAGCAAAAGCTCTGCACAAGCTTTTTTAACCACCATGGCTTTTTTGTGGCACTTTGAAGTTTAAATGTCAATTGTCAGCGCCGAAGCACAGTGCTGGCCTAAAAAGTGAGCCAAGTTGCTGCGCAAAAATTCTTCCGTTATTTTACATTTTTAAAATTCTTTATATTTATTTATTATCATTCATTTGTAAATTAAAAATATATAAAATATTTAAAATGTCCATTTCATTAAAATGGCCACATGCCTGCTTGGGCAGGGCACAAAAGCTTCTCTCTCCTCTCCTCCGCCATCCGCCTTTCGCCTGCTGTCACTTGACGTAGGTTGACAGCTGTTTGCTTTAGCTGGCACCTTATGGCTATTGATTTTGCTGCCGAGCTTGAGCGCGCAACAGTTTGAAAGTCGCAGCTTTCACTTTCGTGCCCACCCACACTGCGCCCTCGAACGGACTGCGCCTGTCCGCGCTGCCAGCGCGCTGCATTTGTGTTAGTGTGTCAGCGCGACGCGTGCGCTTTTCGCCGCGAGCAAAAGCTTCGCCAACAACAGCCTGTTGCCGACGTTGGGCGGACACCAACAAAACAGAAGCAACAACAGAAAAGCTTCCAGCAGCGGCGCCGCTGCGCTGGAAGGCAATCAGCCAGCCCATGTCCCAGACAATGGCCGTGTGCCCCGTTACATGCCAAGGCGTCGCTGCCACGCTGCTCTGCTCTGCTCTGCTCTGCTAATCCCTATGAGTACACACTTGCCGCTTGGCATCGCTGCGCATAGCGTATTAATTTTAGCACTCGATAAAACCAAACTGCATGCTAATGCCGTTTTAATGAGTTTCTCGTCGCCTTTTGTTGGCTCCCATTTTGTGGCCTCTTCAAAAGGGGGGGATCAACGCGTAGCTTTTCTGGCTTAAGCCGCTGGCTAAGTGTTGGCTTATTGGCTTTGACTTTGACTTGTGCCATTTGCTGCTGGGGTACAGGGTGGGTATTGTTGTAGGCGCAACAGGTTGTGCTTGGCATCTAGCATACTTTTAGGGATTTAAAATAAAATATGGACGTTGTGTCAAAAATCAAAGAATTTCATTTGTACAGAAAAAAATGAAATAATTAAAATAAATATTTAAAAATTAGGCTTTCATTTTCACATTTTGTTTATTTTTTTTTTTAGATAAAAAATCTTTTCTTTTTTAAGTTTTACCAAGAGTGATTAAGCCAAAGTCATAAAGTCCCGCTTAATTAAAAGTTTCCTTAAAAACAAAATGCAATTTATATTTATGTTTTTTACATTTTATGTAAATCTTTATTTATATTCATTGTGTAAATTTTGTTTGTTTTAGTCAATAAATTTCAGTAGTATCTTCCATTTCGTTTTATTTTTTTTTGTTTTTGTTGGTAAGCCTGTTTTCAATTTGTTTGCAAGTGTCTAGCTATAAGGTTAGAATATTTTTAGCTTTATTCGCTTTTTTCAATTTTCTGCGTTTTGTAAGTATAATTCAAAAGTTTATCAAGTCATTTCTTTCATAAGATGAACAATTTCTCGTTTTTTTTTACGACATATATATATAAATAATTTTATTTGCTGTGCCAGATAAAAAAGTCAAATTTCTACATCGTTTTTTTTTAATTTTTTGTTGCTTTATTTAGATATTATTAACTAAAATTTTTTCGTTTTTACTTACGTTTATAAATAATTTCGAGCTTAGCCTTTTTTTCTTGTGTATTTGTATATATGTGTGTGTGTGTGATGCCAAATTAAATATATGATTTATGTATAATGTAAATTAAGTCTACTTAAAATTTGGTTAAACGCTAATTTACACAGAAAAAAAATACACAACTAAATTAGAGCTAGGCTTAGAACTGAAAAATTTGAAAATTAGCGCTATGCTTAAGTTTAAAAGTGATGTTTGTGTTCGTGTGTGTGTATAGTTAATTTTCTTTTTTTATACAAAACTTTCAAAAAAAATTATTGTGACGGATTTGTTCTTAGTAACTGTGCGATTTTTGGGCTGTTTAACAAACAGATCCATTTAGTTGATATATAATCATTTGATCTGCCAGCACTGACAACAACTATAAGGCAAGTTTAAGAGGCGGCAAATGTTGTAGTGTATTTAAATGACGGTTGTTGCGGTCAAGTTGTGCTGAGTTTAGACTTACACATATCATAATTATGCTTAAAATTTGGGTTTACTTTTCTTTTTTGTTTTTTTTTGTCTTTTTAAGTCTTAATAAAAGGCACTGATTCGTTTCATATTCATATAAATATATATCTTCGATTCCATAATCAATTGTAAGCTGACTGCTGAGAGTGAGGGTGCGGGGTGAGAGGAGCTGCTAGTGCGAGGTGCAACGAGTTCACATTGCAGCAACAACAATAACAACAACCGTCAATGCATGTGTGTGTCTGTGTGTGAGCAATGAAATATACAAAATAATAATACATTATGTAATTACTAAAAATGTAATTAAAATACGTGTATAGTTGTGTGTGTTTGTTTTTATATATCATTTTTATATATATATAAATTGTAATTATTATTATTTGTTGTTCTACATTTAATTTACATACATTTATTTGCTAATACATAAAAATGTGCATGTGTGTGAGTTTAATTTTTTCTTTGCTTCTTTTAAGCGCAATTTAGTTTTTATTTAAACATTTTTTAACTTTCTTTTAATGCTGCCTCATTTCTAATTTTATATTATTTTTTATTCTTTATAAAAATGTTTATTTATGCTTTTGCTTATTTTTAACTATGAGTATGAGATGAGTTTTGAAAGCAGATTTTGCAATGAGTTTTTTTTTTGTTTAACTTTTATAATTGTGTGTTTGTATGTGGGTGTGTGTGAATGAATGTGCTTGGGTGTATTTTGGTTCAATAATTTAATATAATTTAAATATTTTGTATTTATCTTTTTGTTTGTGGTTTCACTTATATTTCACTAAATAAAGCATTCAATTTAACATAAACTCGCATAGTTATAGTTAATAATTTATAGTTATATATTTATTTTTATTTTTTTATGTATGGTAAGTAGTTATGATGCCTAATGTTCTATATAATATATATAGCAAAGCAGTTACAAATAATAGTCGCAAATTTATTTAATTTATACATAGATGATCAAGACAAGTTTGGGGGCGCGCCTTAATAAAATATATTTATATATATATATAGAAAATATGTATAGCTTATAGCAAAAATCATAATACCTTAGCTAGAGCTGCTTTTGCATTTTATTTGCATCATAATCTTATTTTTTGTATAACGCTCAAAGGCAGCAAAAAATCATAATATTAAACAATTTCGATACAAAAAAAAAGAAAATGTGAAAAACAAAAATTAATTTAAATTTGTTTGTTTGTTAAAGACAAAAAACTAACGAAGAAAAAGGAAACTAAACGTACAGTTTGTATATGGTTATCATAATGGGTATACAGCATTAGGTGTATATAATATTTAACATGTATTTTTGTATATATATACTCTTGTATATATGTAGAGTGTGGTGTGGTATATATTTATATAATAATTATCATTATTAATTAACATAAACGTTTTGAGTTTTTCGTAAATTTTTTCATGCGCTGCTTTAAATTTTGATCGCTTCTTTCTATAGCATTCTCTACTTTATTTTTCAGTATTATATAGTATGGGGTTTAATCCGCTATTCGTTGTTGTTGTTGTTGCTGTTATTGCTGTGGCGTCTTGAGCAGCAATATATCTTTCTTACGCGTACGACTGGCGCCGGCATTGAGGCGCTGATAGAAATAATTGCGTCCGATTTTGCGCTGCAATTTATAAAATTTGCCCGCTAGGAACTTTGTTATGCTCTGCACATAGTCGCGTACATCCTCATGATCCTCCAGCAAATGTATCGAGATGATGTCGATTTTGATCTTGTCAAAGGGCAGCGTCTGCAAGATCTGCAAGGGATAAAGATCAGCTATTAATTAATTGCTCCTAGATAGGGTATCTTGCGAAATAATACTACTTACCTCCAGCTCATGCCCCTGCACGCCCAGACTGAGCAGATCGTATTCGGTGCGCTCACATGCCAGCATGATTGTGTAGAGCGGAAAGCATTTGACACGCGAATTAAACCACGAGGTCTCCTCGTCGTGCAAACTATTGATGCGCACATCCTCATTGTGTATAGTAATCTGGCGGGATAAGAAGTATATATATATGAGTAATTTGCATATTATATATATAAAATATAAGGTAGTTGGTAAAAAAAATATAATTGTTGCATATATACGAGTTACCTAATTATTGCTTACAAAGTTTGGTTATTAAAAAAAATATATAAAAAATTATAAAATAATTTTTCCTGCATTTATGCATTAATAGTACTCACTAACAATTTTATATATATTTTTTTTCATCTGTTAATTATTTTTTTTGTTCTTTGTGTTGCAAACAAAAGGGTTTGGCTAATTTTAGATTTTGCTGGTGGATTATCCAAAGATTGTAGTAAAAATAACTGGATACCAAATTATGGACTTTTTATCCACAGAAATGCGAGTCTAAAATTGAGTCTTAAATAGTAGCTAAAATTTTCTCTAACGGTTCGGAACTCAATCAGCAATTTATCAAGCAATCAATCAGTTAGTCAATCAGTCAAGACTGACACTTCGCTATATATACACATCGTGATGGACAGTTCACTCTTACCTCTTTGGGAAATGGATTGGGCGAGACGCATGCATGCACCACTTGCATGCGCTGCCGTTGCGCATTCTGTTTGCGCAACGCGAAATACCAACGCGGCTCCGGCTCGACCAGCACGCCCATCCAGTTGAGCTGCTCGCTCAGCCAGGGCGCCGTTATGAGATGCGCCAGCGGGCCGCTTAGCGATTGGATGACCGCACCATTCAGCTTCCCGCCCACCAAATCGGACACATAATGCGCCAGCTGATCGGCAACGCTGTTGTAGCTGCTGCTGCTGCTGTTGCCCGTGCCGGCGGGCGGTACAGCGGCTGTGGCTGCTGGCGCCTTGCCCGAACTGGAGACGGCGGCGCCTTTGGCCATGTACATATACTTGCGCATATGGATCTGGCGCAGGAATGCAATGAGAGCGGGATCGTCTTGCGCCACGCTGTTCAGCTCGTAGTCGCGCGACATGTTCAGCCGGAATTGCTGATGCCGGATTTCTGTGGATGGAAGAGCAAAGGTGGGGGATTAGTATTTTGGAATATTCAAATCTAAATAAAAAATACAAATTAATTTTTTCATGTGTAATTTTTAAAATAATTAAAATTAGATTTAATTTGGTTTAAAGGTACACAAAAAAAAGCTGGTACACCGGACTCGAACCGGTTCGTATCAAACCCGCCCGTTGCAGCCTTGATCAAAAGCATTGTTTTGATTGTTCGGCTGGGTAATTAGATTTAATTAAAACTTGTTGCACCACTGGACGCTGACCACCACCAACAGCAGCAGCCGACGCCTCGCCTGCTGTGGCGTGCGCGGCATCCACTTCGATACGCTCCGCTGCCAATTGCAGCGCATTGACCAGATTTGCATTGGCCAAATTGAGCACGCGCGAGCGAGACTCTTAGGAACGTCTTGGCAATGGAACCCATTCAGAGTATTTCCACTGAAAACATTCGAATCAAGAATGTTAAAAAGCATTCTTTCTTATTATAGTTGGAGTTGAAAATGTTGTTGTTCTAATTTTAATAAATTTTAATACAGTACTTTAACGTGTTTCATTTTCATAATATTCCACTTCACTACAATACATTAAAAAGTTTCACTTCCACTGAATTTAAAACAGTCATGCTTTAGTCTCGGCGTGTTTCATTTCCATTATTTCGATTATTTTATTAAAAGGCAAATTAACATGCATAAATTTCATGATGAAATCAGTGTTCGCTAACGAGATACCCTCGCGACATTTTGCCATAAATTTACGGGTGAAAGTGAAAAGTGCGAGGTGCCAAATCGAAGGCTAAATGCCGTTGCCAAAAGCGGAATAAAATGAAAAAAAAAAAACACGTCAAGAACTTGGCAGCGACCTCACCTGACTCAAATGAACCTTGAAACTATGCCGCTGTGGTCATTAGGGGACCGGCCGGTAGGCCCATAAATTATAATGAGCACACGGCCTTTGATATTTAGCTCATGAGCCAATTCCCCTACTCTTAAGTACATATGTATGTACATACATAGATATATATTATATGTATATATATTAAACACGATTTGTTTTAGTTTCAGTTGTAATTCTCTCCGCGTATTTTATATGCTTGCTTTTCACACTTTCCTTGCGCCAATTTCCACTTTTTGTTTCATTTTACCTGACCAAAACCAAGCGCTAGAAAAACAACACAAAATGCTCGTAAAGGCCAAAAGAAATTAAAATATAAAATGTACTCGTAATTGTGGCAAGCAGCTGGGTCACTCAGCTGACCGAAGGGGTTACCGAGAGGGCCACAGACAGGTTGCCAACAAAACCAAAGAGGCGTGTCTAAGCGCACAGTCTGCTTTGATGGCCGTATCGTGATTGTGTCGCATCTGGATTGAGGTTAGGTACAAAGTGGCATGGAACATGAATTTGGATTTAAGCTAGTGAAAGCTGGAGCAGTACATTTTCAGATATATTTTAATGGCAAAACATTTCTGATATAATTGTCAATGTAGTTTAAAGCACGTATTTAGTTTTGCACCAAATGGAATGAAAAAGTATTTTAAAATAGAAAATCATAATTTTAGTTAGGTTGTATAAAATATATAAAAACAGATTAACACAAAAACTATAAACTATAATCATTCAATCATACATAATTGCAGCGAAATGCTAAGTGGAATGGAACATCTGATTTATAAAAATAGTAGTATTAAAATTCAATGTATATTATTGCTCCTATATAAATGAATACTAATTCGATTAAAATTTAATAATATTTTTTGTTGAATAAAATGTTTATTAGTTACAAAATGCCATCAATACATGTTTTCATGATACTAATCGATATATTAGACACATTTGTATCGTTTGTGCTTAATGGTGACTGTCCAATAGCACATTTTCTGTCATTCTTTGCTCTGCATTCAGGCCCCTTCTGCAGTTAGTCAGCCAGGGGCGTATTCAGTTAGCCAGGCCGAAGATCGACCTAGTTAGATTAGGCATGGCTTGGTGCGTTTAGGCCAATAAATCAGCACTGTGCGCGTTATATATTAGCTGTTGGCACATGCACAAGACAACAGGCAGTAACAATTTAGCGATATATAACAACAATAACAATTGGCTCTTATCGTACACACACACACACACACAGACAAGCAGACATGGAAACGAGCCATTTTGAATGGAGCCAAACAAGCAATTAAACGTAAATAGAGACCCGGACTTGAGCGCAAAGTTGTAGAAATCAATAATAAAAGTGGCAATAGAAATGAATTATACAACAACGGCCCAAAACTAAACAAGGGAACAGGCAACAGGGGCCAGGGGGAGGGGCACACGCAATCCAGGCCATACAACTATTACACAACAAGGGTAACATTGCCCCGTTGCAAAGAGAGAAAGGGAGGAAGAGAAAAGTTTTCTGTTTTTTTTTTACCCCCCGATTTTTATTGCTCTTTGAATATTCTTTAAGCGCTCTTGTAATTGAAAATGCATAAAAATTGAGCGCGTGTGTGTGGCTTTTGTTGGGTTATTGAATAGGGCGTGCTGCACCAGGGGCACAACTTTATGCGAACTGAGCTACCCCTGACAAGTTCTGGCCCTGGCCCGAGGGGCAGACATCAGTTTTTCAGGTCTCAGGTTTTGACGTCTTTAAGTTGGCCGCCGCTTAACCGCAATTAAACGTTCCTCCGAATTATTTTTTGGGCCTGGCCCCGTCATTTGTCTTGCCACCCTGACGACCATTGTGTGTGTGTGTGCCCCGCTGAGCACGGCGATCCCCTCACAACCGCTTCTCCCAATTTCTCTGTGCGTCGTGCAAATTAGAAATGTCAGCGTTTTTGACGCCGAAATTGCTGCGCCCGAGGCCAGATTCCATTTTTTTTTTGTTTTTTTTTCGGCGTTTTGTGCCCTGTTCCTTAATGAGGATTTACATATGCTCGCATTTAACGGTTTTTAGCACAGCTGTCGCTGTTTTATTTCCATTTCATTTAATTTCTTTAACAACGTGAGAAGCCCTAACTGCTGCTCATCTTAAACGTAGTTCAGAGCACCTGCGAATGTTTCGATTAATTCCATTTTGTTCCGTTTTCAGATTTTGTATCATATATGTTATGTTGCTGCCTGTTTCATTCCACTTCACATTGTTTTATTTTGACTTTAATTTCTTATTGGTTTATCATTTAAAATTTATTAGAACTCGTTGCATATAACTAACAGTTTCTATAATAATTTCAATGTGCAGCTGTCTTCATTTTAATTAATTCCACCTTATCATATTGCATGTTCTTCGCATATCGCATATTCTGCTGGTAGACAAATCTATAAATCTAGCCGTTTAGCCTCTAATCGCCGAATTGCCGTTGAGTTCATCTAATGTGATCTGACGTTCCTAATAATAAACTGTTGGTGATATCAGATTTCTACCACTAATAGTGGGCATAAATTTTCTTTTTATACCCTGAACCCATTGAAAATGGGTGAAACAGGGTATTATGGTTTTGTTGAAATGTATGTAACAGGTAGAAGGAGGCATCTCCGACCC